>JANSTP010334471.1:0-16008 GCA_025330745.1 Cladonema radiatum
ATTTTCCCCTCTTTTCAAACGGAATTTGGGGTAAAAAAATATTTTTCCGAATACTATGCAAGCCAAGTATTCCAGTCAGTAAATTAGAAAAAATCTGATAGTGCCTCTTTAAATATAAACGATAATAATAGTGATAGTATCCAGAACTACGAGAATGCAATTTATAGTGCATTGTTGCAGCCATGTGAAATTGTAGCATCAAGCAAATGAAGAGGAACTCTGTCACCTCTATCATTATCAAGACTTTGATTGTCATCATCATTCCATCTAAGTTGTTACCATTGACGCCAGTATTGGTATTATCTTCATCATCACTGTGACTACCACCACCACCATCATCATCATCATCATTAGTGCTACCGCCACCACTGCCACCTTCATCATCATCATCATCATCATCACCCTCACCGCCAACATCATCTTTACCATCATCACAATCATCATCATCATCATTGAAATCATTTGCATACGTTGTATTTTCTCAGCACCGCACAACAATAGTCAGTGCTTTGTCTTCATTATCTGATGGCTACATGACCCTGACAACACTAAACAAAAATAGTAATTCCTCCCATGAATTCTATCCATCAAATACTCCCCCATCATTTTCTCACCGTTCAAGAAACCCAAAAACGTTTATCATCTGGGATAGTCGTGTGAAGCGTTTACAGAAAGATACGTTACAACAACATCTCACGGACACTTCTTGCAATGTTTCAATTAAATATTTCGATGGAGCAACAGCCAAATGTTTTCGACGTTGTATTTTACCTATTTTTCATGAAGATTGTTCTACAACAATAGTTATCCATGCCGGCACCAACAGTATTTCCGATCAGAGTCGTCCGACAGAAGTTGCTGTGGATGTTATAGAAATTGCAAAGTTATGCAAGTGTTTAGATGTGAAAAAAATTCTTGTCTCGTCGGTTTTACCAGGCAACAGCTCTCAACAAAATAAAATTATTAATGAAGTAAATTGTTTGTTAAAAATATGTATGATTTCAATGGTTTTTCCTTTATATCTAACGCTAATATTAATGTTAACCATTTATGCCATGATCATATTCATTTAGGTACAGTACGTACAGGGTGACTTCGGACACTTTTTTCTTTTATTTGGAAAAAACTCGCGATTCACATCGGTTGATGCTACAAAAACTCTAGCGAGTAACAAATGTATAGAAACAACTCGCTAAATGCTATTTTGGCCAGATAATATCTCGTTTATGAATCTTTACGTTACTTTGGCCCTTAGACTAGTAACTAGTCGTTCTTGATTTTTCGAGTTGAGTAAAATTTTATCTGAGCGAAATTTCATCCGGGAGAACAACTAGAAAAATTCGCTCCTTTTTCAGAAAGACCTCTGCAGTGAAGATTTTACTTTTTGCCAGGGGGATCGTTGAAGATATGTTTATCGCCGGTAACCGCCAGCAACAAAGATGTTAGCTAAAGTCACGATGCATTCGTGTGTGGACATACTGACATAGCTTTATTGTTTTTATGCAGATTTTGATTGTTGATTACTTGGTTGATATTTGTTAAAGTTTCTTTTCAAAAGTTTTTAGTTAAGGTTATGGAGATACAAATCCTCTAGCTCTATCTAGTTAGCTAGCTAAATCAAAATGGATTTTTATTGAAGAAATGAGACACGATCGCACTGCTGCACTTCTGTAAGTGTGTTTTCTCTCAGTTCTACTGTTCTAGCTGTCATGGATATATTTGAATTACTAGTTATTGGTTTGCCATCTTCAGGTTTATCCAAATTGAAGCATTCGCTAGATATATATAGCTACTAGATACAGTGCCTGAAATTTCAGCATTTAGGATTTCTCGAAGTTTGTCCCCTGTCTGTAAGTATGTATTTTTCTTTTAGTTCTTTAAAGTAGTTGTTGTCATTTATTACAGCTTTAAAAGTGTTAGTATTGGTATCAGTTTTAGTTTTGATTTTTCAGAGGAACTGGCAGGCAAGAAAATGCAGTACCGTAAATGCGAAAAATGATATCATTTGCCTTTTTGAAAGCACATTTCCTTTTAAGGAGGCCTCCGGGTTGGGGTGGAGTGAAAAATATATTAAAGTTTAATCTTTTTTCAAAAGCCAAGGTATGGGAAAGTTTGCAAGATCGAGATTTATTCAATCAACCACAGACAGTTTTGTATTTTGCTTTTTTTCTCACTTTTCCCATTGTAAGTCTGCGTTTACTTGTCTGTGGAAAAACAGCAAAGATTAAAATATAGGCATGCCCACTGTTGATGCTGAAAATCTTCTGTTGATTCTGTCATAGTCATATCCCACAGGGCTGCAATTGCAACATATCGTGAATAAAGAAGAAATTGACATTAGATAACAGTAGCATGGACACATTCGCTTTGTTTGCATTATTTTCTGTGGTTTGGCAGACGCTTCCCAACTGTAGGCAAGGAAAAACACACTGTACACTAGGACACACTAGTAAAAATACAGGGGTGATAAACAGTGTCTCAAAATTAGAGAAGCAATAACCAAGTTATATATCTGAGAGGTAGTTCCTACATGTTTAATACAGTGGTGTTCATTGGCACTTGCCCGACCGTCTGAGACAGTTGAAAATTTTTTCGGGCAACTTGAATTTTGAAAACTTTCAGTTTGAAAAGTTTCAGTTGCCTGACAGGACAGGTAGTTTTTCTTCTCTTAGAATATTCCAAATCCATTAGGAAGTGCTAAAATCAATAAAAAGTACTTTATCAGTTACCAGAAAAGAAGATAATGAGATCTAAACAGGTTTGTGGAGATCAAACTTCCAAAATCCTATTTAGTTGCTAAATATAGCATATATATATTTCATGTCTTTGGACGGCCATAATTTTTGTTAGATAGGCTTTATTTTGAGTGGCAGTGGCTGATAGGACGGGTGACGAAAAAACTTAATGAACACCACTGAAATAGTATTTTAAAGTTTTGTTCAGCACATTGAGATTTAAGGCTTAGATGAGTCTATGTGTTAGCTGTTATGTACCCATGCATGGCATATTTTTCCCCACTTTAATTGCTTCATTTCTAACTGAGACATACTGTAAATGTAAAAAAGAGGAATGGTTGTTTTCTTTAGTGGTTAATATACTATAGTAGTTAATTTACATGATATTAAATTTTTTTTGTTTACAATATTCAGGTTTATCGTCGCCATGCTATAATTTGATGTACATACTCTTCAAATTCCATTTGCCCATGATTGTTTCTGTAAGTGTTTGATCTAAATATTTTGATATTCAGATATCTTAAGATTTTTGATTCTGTCACTTTCAGGTTTCTTGCATTGTGCAGCCCTACAGTAAAGCTCATAAGCTTTTGAGGTCTATCTATAATTGAAGAAGTGTATCACAATTCTATTGCCTTCTATTACACAAAAGATACCTCTTTTAATGAATTTTGATAACTTTTATCCATATTCAATTAAGATTTAAAGCCTCATAATTTTGCTAACTTCAAGACCATTTTTTGTAGATCAAAGTTTTTTGTAGTAAAGGTTCACAAAAAGATTTAATATAATTTGATTTCTTTAAATTTATTTCTGAGATGATTTCCAGGTCAATGGAGGGAATAAATTATTTAACTCATGTGAGGAAATCTATCTAGGAATCACATCAAGATAACTTATCGATGAACGTCAAGATATTCAGACATTGACAATATTGGAAAAGAGATAATTGATTTAATCCTATTTCACCCCCACCCAGGCTTTTTTTGCTTTGAAAACCCAAGGGGTCCTCCCCTTGATATTTCCAGAACAACCACTTATTATACAGTGATAGTACTTTTACACTATATATATACTAATTTATTCTGAACACTTTGGTACTAAAATTAATCTATTAGGTGTTATCAAAATTTGATGACATCATTGTTTTTTCAAAACGTTGTCAAAAATCAGTTATTTGGAGGTCACACTTAGGGTAGTTCTTTAAAATTTGTCCCAAAAAGCTTTTTTAATATGGTTTTCACTATTTTGCTACTAGCTTTGGGCCCTAAAATTGCATTTTGTCCCAAAGTAACCCCGAAAAATGACATACCAGCCCCAATTTTCTTTCATAAAAATGTTGCTAGATAAATTTTGTGTAAAGCCTCAAAGTTTAATGGCCAAAAAGCCTTTTTTATTTCAAAGTTACAATAAAAAATCTACGGCATGGGGGCAGAATCTGTCCAGGTGGAATAGGGTTAAAGTGGCACAATGCCAGTATGAAGTGCTGGCAGTGCCTTCTTGTTGTGATAAAAATTTGCATTGGAGATGGTTAAAACTGTACTATTATTGATGTATTTTGATTTTGATTTCTGTCTTTATTTTTCCTAACAGGTTCTACTCCTGAAAAATGAATACTGAAGATACAGCAACTCTGCATGAAAGCGTTCAAAGAGACGAAGTTACAATCTACTTTGTAGATGCTAGTGCGAACAATGTTTGCATTCTATGTCATAATGATATCACATTAAAGTATCCAAATGACACAGACAATTCTAACAAATTAAAATTATGGAAAGGAACCAATAATAATATCAAGACCCAACCTTGTCTCGACCTTGAGTCATATTTCAGGACAGAAATTAAGCAAAGTTAAGATTTCAAGTGTATATGCCGGTCATGCCATGCGAAAATAAAACGACATATTGAGGTGAGAAAAGATAATGAAGATATGTTGCAAAAACGAAGAGCGTTACTTCAAAAGTAGTACCTTCGGGCTAAGAAAAAGAGGGGTAGCCTACAAGACACATCAGTAAAGAAAAAGTCTGTTATTGACACTTGTATCAATAAAGTTACATCCGTGATTCATTCTGTTAAGGTTATTACCTTTTTGTCCAGTTTTAATTACAAGGGGAATCTCAAGGGAATTCTTACAAGTTTTTGGTTCTATAACTTTAGGTTTTTTAGTTTTAGCTCGTTTTCTGGCAAAAGGCTTCATGCCACTTTTAGCTATTCTAGAGTTTTGTTGTTACAAGATGACACCTTTTATTTAGATGGCAGAAATCAAATTCAGATTATTATAGTTAAAATTTTATTCCAAGGGTACCTATCAGTGTTTTACTTTGCAATAATTAACCTTCTATTATTTTTAATGCACTATAACTCATTAACTTGCTTTACAAATTTTAAGCTTCTCATTACAAGAGGTACACAGGCTAAATTAGTTACTTACTTTATCCAAATGCTTTCTATATGCCAAAAATATAGCCAAAAACTAGAAAATATTGACCACTGAAAACCCTGAGGACTAATTTTATAGAAAAATATTTAGATTCAATTGGTTCATACAGATCAAAAAGAAGAAAACATTTATCTTGCTGTTAGTGATGTACCCATAATAAAAGCATTAAAAATGAAAGATCACAGTGGTGTGTTAGTTTCTAAATGAGAAGGTTTCAGTTGAAGCGGAAGAATTATGCAGAAGGAATGTCGAATCCCCATTTAGGTGAGTTCTTTTGTTCATCGTCATGTCTATATATTTTCATTTCTATGTGCATGATAGTATGGATAATTGTTATGCCATGATACAGGCTGAGAAATTTACTGCTGTAGGTTTTCCATGAGTTAAAAACCAAGTTTATGAGAAAAAATTTGCGCTTTTTCATAAAATTCTATGAAGAGCAAATATGGACAACATGTTTGAAAATCATAAAGTTGAGTTTTG
This sequence comes from Cladonema radiatum, assembly GCA_025330745.1. Lineage (NCBI taxonomy): Eukaryota > Metazoa > Cnidaria > Hydrozoa > Anthoathecata > Cladonematidae > Cladonema > Cladonema radiatum. Next base: position 5,659 of record JANSTP010334471.1, read on the forward strand.
TAAGAAAATTTAAAATTTTTACAATAATTTATAATAAGCATGGTTTCACAGTATACAGTGAATTAAGTAGCACAGCGTGATGCTATGGATCAAATCCTGTTGGCTGAACGTGCTCCTCATGTCTTTCTGAGTCAGCTATAAACAACTCTGTATACACAAGAGGCCATGTTTAATTTTCCTGTTCTCTTATTGAATTCTTACTTTGATATTTTGTTATAAAGTTCTCTCTGTGCAATATATTGATAGTAATTCTGTAGAAAATTGTTACTAATGTGAAAAACTATAGATTTAAGCATCAAAGTTGTCCCTGCAAGAAGTGTAGTTACATTTGTATTATTTTTCAGATGAAATTTTGTATTATCCTTGTTTATTATATTTTTTAACGTGTTTCAACTGTCTCATTGACTTTTGACAAGACCCTCTTTTAAATGAATACTATTTGGTATTCAGCCTTCCAGATGTCAATGCTGTTGATGAATTGCTGTATGATAATCATTTTATGGAGCTGGAAAATAAAGCGCCAATTTTCAAGGAAGTAATATGCTGATAAAAGAAATATATTGAGAAAAACCGATGCAGTTGTTCCTAGTGTAGTCACTGCGGCTGGTATTCTTTTGTTCGCGAGAAATAGAAATATGAATGCTATTCCAACGATCAATTCTCTAATACTTAGACGTGGGAAAGCAAACAAAGAATGTATAAATAGATTCAATGCGTTACGTATGTGTTTGTCGCACAAATCTATTCTTCAGAAGCAATTGGCGTTGGGAGACGACTTTCTGAACCCTATTAAACTTCTATCTAGTGACCTCGAGAAGAGTGCATTAAACATGCTTAAACACATTGACTGGACATTGAATGAGGCTGAGACAGAAATGGACATCGAGTTATCGAGTGACTTTTTCGAGTCAAGTATGAATTTAACTCTTTATTCAGCAAATGCAGATGAGAGTTTTTTTGATGAAGCCGGGGTCAATCCGTCAATAGAAATGATCAGGTTACGCTATTCGCATCTTTCTGAGGATTCAAATGATTCAGACACTTCAAACTACTCATCCAGAACAAATGCATTCCCTAACTGGCAACCACTTACCAGTAAAATACAAAACTTGGTAGACAATCAAATTGACTTTGCTGTATCAACAAAAAACTTGGAAGCATTTAATCCAAAGTTCATGATAGTTGGAGACAACGTAGACATCCGAACTAAACGGTGACGATACTTAAAGAGTAGAGGAAACATTGACCGACATTACTTCAACATGATGGTTGTTAGCAATCGCATCCCTATTCCGGATAACCTGATAGGTGTGAAAGCAAAAAGAGTCAAAAACGAATACGACATTCCGCTGAATATTTTCCTGCCAACAAGTCAAGATGAACAAGCCCTCCTCACAGAAATCAAAGTCTTGGTGTTCCGTGATCTTGTCAGATATATTAAATCAATAAATTGGATGAAAAAATATGTTGTTTATCACATTGACCATCAATATAAGGAGGAGACCAGGAAACGCTCAGTTGTGGTAATTATCTTTTGTATGCATATTTATGCCTGAAACAAGTTCACATTTCAAATTATAATTGACTTTTGTGAATATTTTACTAAAATAAAAATGCTTTAGTAATGTAAAGACAGGGTGACGTAACACGCACACGTACGTAACACGACTGAACAACGACGTAACACGTCATATTTTACCTTATCGGATTTGGTAATACAATATGAGATTGCTTTGTGAGCAACTTTCGAGAAAGAGAAATGCCTCTTAATTAAGTCAGATATTCTTGAAGCTTTAATTTAATTGGCTCGTTTCAAATTTTATTTTCCAGTATCCATGTGGAGTGATCGACCAGAATGAAAATACGGAAGAGGGTATCATAGAAATAATGAAGAAGCAACATCAATTTGTTCCAGGCAATGGCTCTGATACCCTTGTCAGAATTTTTTCAGTCGGTGACCTTTTGACTGTTGAAAGAGAGCAAAATGCACACGAAGCCCTAAGGGATTCTCCGGACAACTCAACTCGACTGGAAGGTCTTATTCCAGCTTTAGCCGATTTTCATACATATGGAAATTTTCTTGAGGTACAGATCTAAATTCCTTACTTGATTCCCCTGATTCAAGGACTGACTTCCGATAGAGTAGAATTCATTTTCAAATGGTTTAAAACTATAAATTTTGTAAGCCCATTGAAACCGGCTTTTCACCTAATGTATCTAGACCGAGGGAGGGGAGAGAGGGTGTGAGGGTAAAAAATGTCGCGTCCTTAACTTGTCCTCTAAAAGTCCTAAATGCAATCAAACTTTGCTGACTTCTAAAATATAATAAAATTATATGCTAAAAATAGCTTCATATCACGAGATAAAGTAAGGACCAACTTAATTTAACTAATTATGAATAAAGTGTTGAAATAAACGAATTTTTTTTATAAGCAATTTGACTTTTTGCCTGCTACTAACGTTGCTTAAAAACGCACCAAATTGTTTCTAAAGTTGCTCAGCAGTTACTTAATATTTTAATCAATATTTTCGATTCAAGCTCGTTCAAGCTTTCTTGATAGAAATTTTACTCTTTTAAAAAAATTCCTATAAAAAATTTGCTTAGGTTAGCTTTACACAGTACCCAAGTTGTTAAGAAAAATTCCAAATTTTAGTACTATTGCCTATAAAATAGCTACTTATAAAAAAATTCGGGTAGCCAAAATCTAATTAAGAGGAGCAATATCTTAGACCAAATCATAGCTCTTGCTGCTAAGTAAATCGAAAATTCAATTTTAATGAATCTGTCAAAACATTTTTATCGATCACATCGCAATTTTAACCCTATCTGGACCGGGTTTAAAGATATTTTTTAAAAATTTGGGTCAGCAGCCATGATGGGCAATTTTCGGACGCTGGTCGGTCAATTTTTTTCCCGGAAAAGCCAAAAAACCTAACTTTTGGCATGATTTATCAAAAAGCCGTGGAAAAGATTGTTGAAAAATACCTCCTGGAACCAGAGTTCTTGAGGGTCGGAATCTGCCGCTCCCCGCCGCCGGTCCTGAGAAGTCAAAAGAAGCCCGGTCCAGTTAGGGTTAAAGTTGGCTTGTCATTCAATGCGTTTTCATTTTTACAGGTTATCTGGCACATATTGTATGATACAAATTCATCCAAAGATATCGGAACGTTGTTCCAGGCTCGCAATTTCCTCAATGCGAAAGCTGTGCCTGCTAATCCGATAAAAGACGTGAAAGCCTGCGAAGATCTGTTATTAAAGTATTCGGAAGCTTTACTTATCGCTGCGTTCAATGAATACCAAGAGTCACACGACCTTCCAATCCAAACTTTGAATGATAAAGAAAATAAATCAAACATGGAAAAGCTTCTGAATGACTTCATTGAAGAATTTATGATTTGTGATGTAAGGTTTTGCTTCTTTCGTTTTCATTCGTTGGTGTAGTATTACAGCAAAATGAAGGAGCATTTCTTTATATCTTCATCTTGTGTCCCTTAGTTCTAAGCAATTCGTAAATTTCACAAAGAAATCTAAGAGCATAAAGAACATGTCTTAAACCTTCAGAAACCTATGTTTCAGTAGACTAGTTCTAGTCGGTTTCCCAGAAGTCACGCTATGGGAGCCTGATTATAACCCGATTTCCTTTCCGTTGTTTAAAATACTTGATAAGAGCGACTAGTTTTTCCGGCTGCTCACAAAGGGTTCAAATTGAAAATAGTCTTATGCTTATCCATTTTCGCAAACTTGTCACATCATCCATTTCGTTTTCGGAAGCAATTATGCTACCTTTTCTATTAAAAAAATCAGCTTTCCAATTACTGATTTTAGATTCCTGACTGCTCAACAGTAGCATTTTACAAATGTCCGCATTGCAAGTTCTCTTACAAAGATATCTCACGACTTAGATCTCATATCTCATCTAAACATAATACGGTTAAACATTACGACGAAAATCAGAACGAAGATAGTGTTCGAAACTACAGCCAAAATGCTTTGTTCTTGGGTTATTTGATAAAGAATTTCTTGGATGCTCGTCGCCATGGTGATGGTGAAAGAATTATCAGACTTTATAAATTTTTGTTGATATACTTTAAAATTGGCAAAAGGACGACATATTCTTTTCAATCCCTCCATCTTCTGGCACAGGTCAATTATCTTCTGCTACCATCCCTTGCCCACGAGCTGAAGTGGAATTGAGCAGTAAATATATCAGGGAAGATTGACGGTAATGTTGAATTAGATCGACATTTGGAACACCTTAACAAATACGTAAAAGCTGACCTAGCTCAGTATCAAGGAAAAATAACGGAAAAATCAATAGCCAGGTGCTCCAGATCATACTATAAAATGGAAAAGATCTTACAGCATATTGACAAAATGTTACCCGTTACGCCACCCTCAGGAAGGCATAGTAGTATAAGATGGGACGATGATGTGGTAGAGCTAGCAGAGCAGTACTCCGAAGCAAAGTTATTTGCAACAATTAATGGCCGCTTTCACTCAAGGTATCCTGGTTTTCCAAATAATTACCCTTCGAAATTAAATGTTTTGGATTTTAAGACATGGGCTTACAAGAAGATCAAGTATTTAACCCGGTTAAACATATACAGACAAACTGATTTAATAACGTACCCATACGGGTAGATGTTTTGGACTTGCATCTAATGAGAGATTTTAACAATTCATTTAACCCTATCTGAGGTTGGCTTTTTTGAACTTAGGATAAGCTGGGGGAGGGGGCTTTTTTGCCCGCTTTTCACTTGACCACTTGTAAATCCACTTACACTCAACTAATTGCCACCAAACTTGGACCAACAAAACTTCAACCTATTAGCTACCCATTGACGTCATCATAAGACCAAAAAAGTGATGACGTCATCATTTTTCGCTGTGATGTCAAAAATCGGTGTTTTTGGTCAAAAATTGGGCCAGAAATATCAAAATCAGGCTTTTCCATTGGAATTTAGTTGAAGACCTTGGAATTGATGTAGAACTTAATAATTTAACCAAAAATAACAAAATTAAGTGTTAGTTTTGTCGTAATCTCTTTTCAAGTCCCGATTTTTGCGAAAAAATCAATACCTTGGTGAAATGATGACGTCATCATGAGATTTCGGGAGCAGGGGAGCAAAAACTTTTTTCACCATCGTATCCCCAATAAAAAGTTAGGAAGGTACTGAAAATTTCAGCTTAATACCTATTATGTTTCTGGAGATATTCAGAAAAGTTTGAGCCCGCGGGAAAAAAAGCCTCCCCCCCCCACCTCAGATAGGGTTAATGAAGAAATTGAAATATTGAAATTTAAAGATTGAGTTTTAATGACGACATTATGTTGGCATACTTCCCACGTTTATTGGTAAATTCTTTATTTATCTAATTGGTTTTATTTATCGGATAGGATTTTTCTAGAGAATGTTAACATTATTGGTAAATTCTTCACGTTTTATTTATCAGATAGGATTTTTCTAGAGAATGTTAACTTATAATTGGCTTCAGTTTTATTGTGGACAGTACGGTACGAAATTGGAAATGTTTATATGATTATAATGATCATAATAGTTATAATTTTTAAGTTTTATTTTCAATTAAAATACATTAGATTTTCCCGTTCCTTTATTTTATATCTGGTACAAAGTACTTTTTCTTTCCTAACTTTTGAACCATGATTACTTATGACCTAATACTTAGAGACTTTTCCTAAATTTTACCAACACACATTTTAGGGACAAAACCATGCCAAATACTGACCCATTGTTGTGAGTGAGAGGTAGGAGTGCTGAAAACCAACAGATACAAAATAGAATATTTTATTGCAATGCTTAGAACAAAAATACATGCCTTTACATTTCACAAATTAATGATTTAATCAACATAAACTGAGATACGAAAAATATTGATATAGCTAGTAGATTTAGTTAGCCACCAAACAAGCAGAGAGTGCCTTCATCTGTCAACTTCTGATCAAATCATTTTATACGGGAAAATGGGAAATCGAAAGTAAAACAATTGGTAAGCAGGAGCACAAATTCGGTTTCTTACAATTTTTTTCAAATAATAAATTCACATTTTTTAAAATTTAGCATTGCTTTGCTTTTGAAAAAGGAAAAATCAATCCGATCAGAAATTGTAATAGCGATATGTATCAGATATTTTATAAAATATACAAATAAAGCCATGTTATGAGTAACAGCAAATACTGGCATAGGTACTTCAAAATGGGCCACTTAACTTTGACCATGACAAATAGTCAACTTCTAAGAAAGGCCAAGAAATGTGAGAAAAAAAACAGACCGCTTAACAAGACAGGAGTCTTATACTCCCACACTGAAAAAACAGTACTAAATGTGTATCAAATAAGTTTTGATCAACCACGCGATATTTTTTTATAAGCAACTGAACACGATTTGATATAAATTGTCAACCAACAATGCTGCAAACAAAACATCAAAACTCAAACAAAAACTTACAGAAAAATAAAAACTGCAGCAACTTTTCCTTACATCACCCAATGAACGGGCTAATGTTATAGTAAACTTTTTTGAGTTTATTCAAATTCTCACTATTTCATATTTCTCCTTTTTTACACAGAAACTGAAAAGTTCATGAAAGAAGTTTAAGTAGCCATTAAGCAACGTTAGATCTAGAAATTGGCATAAAAATAAGCTACATGATATGTGACTAAAAAAATATAGAAATCTAAAAATCTAAGCTTATAAAAAAATATAGTGTAATAAAATAGCAATCAGAAAACTCATAAAACTAGGAACAAGCAGTAAAAGACACAGATAGATGTAAGAATTTTCTAAAACTTTATAAGTGTGCAAAGAGTAACTTGGCCTAAGAAACTATTTGCAACAAGGTTGCCTCAGCCACAAGGTTTTGGAGCTTTAGTAGCTGATCGTTTACTGATTCTAAGACAAAATGTCAGCCTTTTTGACATTCTTACCCAGCCAAAACATTATAAATGCTATTTAATAGATTTATCTTGACACACTGGACATACCAAGTTCCGTAGTGGGATAGTAAAAAACCCTGGGTGAAATAGGTCTAAAAAGGGAAACCCTCTCTTCACCAACAAAAAGCTACAAATAAAAACTATGAGTGGCATAACATAAAAAGCTAATACACGCTTTTTCATATAAGAACCAGTAATCCGACCTGAGCCTGGCTGTTCTTAATTTTTTGACAAAAATTAGGCTGAAATGTTTTTAAAGTGTCCTTATTTTTCTACTGTATTACTCGAGATTATTCCGTAAATAAGAGAATTATAAGTGTTCTTGCCACTTCTTTACAATGTCGAGCCTCAGTTTGTTCTTAGCTTGTTCTAATTTTTTGCTAAAATTTGAGGCTCGTGTTCTTATAAAATTGTCCTTATAAAACAAAAAGCCTGTAAACTAAAGCCTTCTCAAGTATAAAAGTATATGTGAATTAATGTCTGAAACAAATTTTGAATTTCAAACTGGCATAATGTGAGTAAATTGTAACAGTGGTAAAATCTCATATATATTTACAGTAACAAAAAAATAAAAAACTTAAAACACAAAAGATATATTGTATACAAATACGTATTGATCCAAATCTTATTGATCCAGACCAAAAAGTAGTAACTTATATATTTACATTAGTTTACAACTAAAAACCCAACATACCAAACTATTGTACATGAGCTATGGCTTAAATAAGGAGCAAATCAATAATTGGTTTTGGTGGCTATTTGCATATTTTTGCTAAAATTTTACTTTGTAGAAACACTTGGAGACTGTTTTCATATCATTTTTTCAGAAAGGTCCGTATCAGAATGAAAACCATTCTTATGGAGGTTGTGTGAGCTAAACAATGATAAAAAGTTCTTAGCTTTGAAACTAAAAATACAAAGAAAAGTAGATGACACTACTTCCAAATAACACAAAAATACAATAAATATATAACAACTATACTACAAAAAATTCTCCAAATCACTTTCATCAGAAGACAGTGTCAAATTGGCGTGGTAATCATTTGAGTCATCGCTTTTGTTGTCAGACTCGTCTGCATTGCTAGATTCACAGCTCAAACAAAACGACCGAACAGCAGATACTACATCCTCATACGAATCTGAGTTAAATAATGACGTATTTCTTCTTAGATAATCGATTGTGATATCAGAAGTTGCAATATCTGCAATTTCCTTAAGTGCGCTTTCAGGGAAACCATAGTTAATACCTCTCCCACAATGCCCTTCCTTGCTGATATAACTTTCTCTAATTAATGACAACTGATTAACAAGCACATTCTTTTGCTCATTGCTTAAAGTGCACAATATATTATCATTACTTTTGTCAACATCTTTCTGCATTACCTTAATTGAGGAGACATACAGGCATTTTTCAGACGAGCAATCACAGTCAATCTGACAAATATCACAACAAAAATGTTTTATCTGCAGCGGTGTAAAAGCAGCTGCAAAATTCTTCAATAAAAGTGACCTTCTACAAACATCTACATTATTCACGTAATCTTTTACTGATTTGCTGATATTTTTTGAACTAAGGCACCGCGGGTATGCTAATAACAGAGTCTCACTCTGCAAACCATTTCTGCCAATTCTACCTGATTGCTGAAAATAATTTTCGCGTGATGCTGGCGGGCCAAAATGAATAACTTTATGAAGACCTTTGCAATTGATACCCATTCCAAAGGCAATCGTTGCAACTATAATTCTAACAATACCGTCTTCTTTTAAAAACTCATTTTCCACAAATTGTTTTACTAGAGGAACGGTGTGTGAATGAAACATTGCAAATGGGCGCTTTTTGTAATCATTGTATTGATTGTCAAAAGCGTCACAAAAATAGCCAAAAACTAACTTGACATCATGTAAAGTGCGACAAAAAATTAATAGTTTTTCAACAGTCTTCCTCTCTTTTAGATCTGTAATAACAGGATCAAGAAAATAACAAGGGTCTCGACTTTTAAGCTTTTTAACAGCATAGCGAATATTTCTTCTCTCTGGTGTGTTCACAAACAATTTAAGATCATGAAGCAATGACAAATTTTCTATTACCAAATTTCTTGTCTCCTCTGTGGCTGTTGCAGTAAGAGCAACAACAGGTACTTTGTGATAAACTAAAGATCAAAGTTCTGATAATCGACCATAATAGTGGCGAAACACATTTGCCTCACTACTCGCCGAACCCCTAAAATATTAATTCAAAATTATTTGAGAAACAAATAAATATATGCACATTTCTTGAATCATACACTTCATACACTTTCTTTCTTTCGAAAGAAATGTTCTATATATACTCAAAAAGTTCTTAAAGAAGACCTACCATTTTTTGATGCAGTGACTTTCATCAATCGCAATCAGTTTCAATTTTGAATTAAATGAAGGAGATTTCATGAGCTTTCTATGTGTGGTGAGAATTGCTTCTGGTGATGCAAACACAATCTGACTTTCTTGAATCTCCTTGAAGTAAAAAAGACCATATACAAATAAAAAGGCTACTAACATAATTGAATTAGAAAATTGCTAAAATAATATTTTTTTTACAAAAACTTCAGGTTTAAAATCACCTATGCTGAGAAAGCATTGAAAAACCATAACCTATGATAGAAACCTGCTCTGAAAAGATAAAGTACTCAGTGTGTGATAAATAATAACAAAAATATGTACCGATATTGAAAAATGGAGCTACAAAGATCCTTAATCTAAACCTTTACTACTTGAAATTGATTAAATGTGATAAACCAGCTGATAGTGACAAAATCATAATAACAAGAGAGTGCAGTATAGACTCATTTCCGTTATGCCATTTGTTTTGATTTTTGCGATTTGTCGGGCCGTTGGAAGGGCCTCCTGGCTGGCAAAAAATGAAGACCTGGTATGCACTCACAAAACCTATCAGAAATCGTTTTTAAAGTTATGTGGCAAAAGAAAATATTTAAATATTTAGATTATTTTGCAGAGAGGTAAAACCTTTCAAATATCAGGCCCTTCTGAATCTATATATCCAGTAAAATTAAAAGCTAGGTATTGTTTACATTTCCCTCCTCAAGTCTGCATATTTTGCCAACCAAAAATTTCGGAAAAATCATCATGTGACGTCAAGTTACCTGACTCGGAAATGAATCTACTTGTCGACAGTTATCTCTACAGGATTTGATTGAAAATCAGTAGCATTTAAACGCTGCGAAAAACCAATTTTCCTTACGTAGATAGGATTACGTCTCAGCATAGCCATCTTGTCGTAAAAAGATTTTGCACTTTCATAAATGATCAGTGACAAATGTTTTGCTGGCAATAATGCACCGTTATGTTTATACTGTTTGTAAGGTGTCCCACCAGTACTCGCAATTACAAAGTCAAATTTTGG
>JANSTP010334804.1:0-16001 GCA_025330745.1 Cladonema radiatum
AATGAAAGAGATGACTCTTATGCAATTCAAGTTGTGGCTCAAACCAACATTATGTCCATTTTTTTGCAATTCACCCTTCAGCATTATTCAACATTATTCAAAAACAGTATTATTCAGTCTGCATCGATTCATTTTCCTCGGATTTTTGTCTTATGTTTTTTTTATAATTTTTAATTTAGACCTGTTTAATTTGATTTAGTGTGATCTTGAAAGCTCTTCAATTCTTTTCTGATGCATTGTACGATAGATTTCTTGTTGGAGATAGTTTTTCTTCTCAGGTAAGAGATCTTTTTTCAATCAGAAATTTAGAGAACATAATTTTATGATTCGATTTACCATACATTATATTTCGAGATTGTGCATAGGTCTTTTTGTACCTGCTATTGTTTGTGTTTTTTTAGTTAATTAATACTATTTTAGACAGTAAGAGTGCTAGGTAATATTCCTTTTTTCCCTTTCTATTGATAAATTTCGTTGAAACAATGCGAAAACACAGGAGGCAGGATGGAGATTATGTTACATCTATAAATATCTTGATGCCACCACTTTGAGAGCGCAAGCAATTTTAATTGATTTTCGAGATGGAAGTTATGAAAGTTGAAAATAAATTGTTTTCTAGCACATTCATTTGAATTTTTATCATTTGATTGTTGTTCCCTAAACAAGATTCGTTCCTAGAAACAAAATTATTCTTCCTTTATTCGTGGTTTCACTGGTCAACGTTATTTCTCTTTTAGCTTTGGGATAATTTTTTTCAAGTCGCAGTGGCTTTTATCACACAAGAGTCCCTGCAACTTGAATCATTCTCTGAAAGCAAGCGGAACAAAATCCTCGAGAAGTGAGATATGTTGTGTTTTTTTGCAATAATAATAGCCAATAACAGCAATGACAAAGAAAGTCATATATGAACCATTTACACTCATAAAATGTTTTAAATTTTCTTATTTTTGAACTTTGTTTTTTGATAGGTATTCGGATATGCGCATGGTAATGGGTATGAAAGTTGTAACTTTATGGGGATGTCTTGGAATTAATAAAATACGACTTATGCAAAATATGGTTCGACCGTTTTTAGAGATGACTCTCATACCTGAAACTGGTGAATATTTTTTTTCTATTAGAATCAAGTCTTTTTCCCTCTATTTCATTTAGTTGATGAAAAATCCAGGAAAATCCAAGGGGATAAAATTTCAGGGGGGACGAAAATTAATTTAGAATATTTTGAAGATGTCTTTAAAAAGCTCTATATAATATCCTGTTATATAGCACAATCGAATCCCATATGAAGTGTTTTTCGTTACTTTTTTCAATGTAGAACTGCGTAATGCTACAATCCCTGTATTTTATGACATGATCCAAGGCGAGTTCAAAGATAGACAGCATTTCAAACAGGTGAGAAGTTAATTTTCTCTGTCTTGAATATTTTATCAAAGATAGTTGGAGAGTATTGGCCTCCCATCGTTACTTCATTTGGAGGCAACCGTAGGCTATATTTCACTTTTATTATATTTAATGTAATATTTTTCTAACTGCTTGTAATTAAGAAAGTAATAGACGTTTGCCATTTCAGTATGCTAAATATTTGGTTAAGAGAACTTTCATTCGCTATAAGAAATATAATTCATTTTACTTTCGCATCTCTTTGATGAATGTATGTATTTGTAGTGTATTTTGAAATTTTACAAACTAAAAATTTCAGGTTGAATCTGAAGTGATAATTCATTTGGATGACCTCATTGAAAGTGGTGTGAAAGGTGATGAAGAATATAAAGATTTGTTCAGTAGAATGTAAGAATATATTATCACCTAATTCATGTTCTTAACTGTGAACCATATTTTTTGATCTTCTGAATGTCTGCTTTGACCGCTCAACTATCAGGCAAGACTCTCCTCATTTCTCACAAGTACCAATTAGTTTTTAGGACTCTTAGGATCCTTGTAGTGACAACACTTCTTTAGTTTAATTTGGCTGACAGCAAAAAGATAAAATAAGATAGAATTGAGTTAAATTTAGCATGATTAAAATATCTTGTTGATATTTCTATGTTTAGTCTGCTAGAGAAGCTTGCACAAGATCAACGCAGTTATCCTGGTCTGTATGAAGCTGGTACATTATTTGTGAAGACCATCACTCAACTCATCTCAAGGCTTTTGGATTACCGTTCGGTTATTCAATCGGAAGATAACATCAATAATCGAATGAGTTGTACTGTTAATATTTTAGTAAGTATTCAGTTATTCAGTTTAAGTTGTTGGTACATCATTCATTTTTTGAGTTTGACAAGTGGCCTACCAAACTTTGAATTTGAAAATTTAGACATGGTATTAATAGATTGCAATTTTATGAAGTCTGTGCTATCCGGTTTTCAAACAAAGATTCTAAAACGTTATAATGTTTTTTTAGAATGTTTTTTATTGTGTGCTGCATGACCATTATTTATTTACTAATGGCTGACAGAATGTAACAGAATAAAAGAATTTGACTATAAATGAATATTTTTGCATTAAAGCTAAGCTATTCTTTTTTCGTTTGTAGAATTTTTATCAAGAAATCAAACGTGAAGAAATGAAAGAGAGGTATGAGCTTCCTTTACCATTTCACTATAAGATATTTAGTTTTTTTACTTTAAAGTAAACTTTTTACTGTAGTTTGGACAACCATTTTACTTTATAGAGTGTGTATATTTTGTTTGGTAGCATGATATCAAGAAAAATTGAATTAAGAATCTTTTCCTTTGAAATAATTTTGATATAAGTTTTTCACTCTCGTACCTGGAATAGTCCATTATTGGGACTCTAAGGGTTAATACGCCTTAATTTTTCTCAGCTTATGAATAATCTTTGATTACTTGTCTAGTTTGAAATCAAAAGCTGTTGCTATTCATATAAATACAGTAAAAGCAAAGAAATCAACAAAAATTATCAGTGAGAACTATTCTGTTTAGGGAAACATATTCTTCGTCCATTTTAGGAGAGGTTATCTTATAATGATCTGAATTTGCAATACTCTGCAGGTTAAAAAATTTACTTGCCTTGCCGATTTTCTTTTTTTTTATTTTAGATACCTGTACAAGCTATGTGATCTTCACCTCAGTGTGAATAATTATACAGAAGCCGCTTTTACATTGTTACAACATGCAAATATGTTGAAAGTAAGTCTGTCTTTGTAATCATCAGCTTGACAGTTCCACATCTTTTAGGAAAGTGGAAAGGGTTATAGTCTTTCAAGTCTTTGGACTTAGAAAGAGCAACAGACAAGAGATTTAGGGTAAACGGGCTACTTCTCATGTTGCTGGGTCCATTTTTTGTTATAGTCATCTTTTATTTGTCTTCTACTCGGTCTATATTTTATTTATTGGTAGTCTGATCGATTGCTATCGCTTTGTTTCTTAAGTTTTAATTTTTCATTGTTTTTTATTCTTACGTTATTTTTTCAATACATCTTTGTGCTTAGCTGGGCTTTGTTTAAACAGAAAGATATAAAGTAACACATTTTTATGACACCTACAGAAATGTTTTTAAGAGGTTTTTAATTTCTAACATTTTCTTTTTCAGTGGTCAGACGAACCCCTAAGTAATACAAATACAAATATAACTTCAAGTCGATATGAAGTGAGAACACAGAGACAATTAAAAGAGAAATTATACAAAGATATAATTGATTATTTCGAGAAAGGAAAGGTTAGTGAACTAAAATCATAATTCGATGTATTAAGACCATGAAATCATACTTTTAGTATTCATGTTTTTACATCGACCTAGGATTCGGAAACGAAAATTGAACTTGAATTGATGGAAAAAAAAAAATGATGCGTACTACTTAAAACTAACTTTGGCGCTTATTTCTGGGGTGGCCACAACATACATGCTATTTGTTGTGTTATTTGTCTTATTAGTTTCTGACATATTAGTACTATTTAAAACAATTTGGTCCATGCAAGTGTTAATATACATAACCAAGTGTTATATTTGTTTTTGAATGCGCCTTTCTTTTTATTCAACTTGAATTAAAATCTTGGATGAGATAAAACGCTATTCACATCAGGTGTATCTGGTAGCTAGCATATGTGTTAATCTATCTTTTGATATTTCTTAAAGTTATCTGACTGTCATGTTTTGTTCTAAAGAATAACTTTTTCGTCTAGACATTTTTTTGTGTGTGAAAATTTTCACATTTATAAAGTTTGACATTCCAATCTAAATTCCTTCTTCTTTTTGAAGTCGTGGTTATTTGAGGCAGGATTTCGTTAGAATGGATGAGAGCTTTACAATCATATATTTAGATGTGGGAGTATGGCATCAGTCGTTGTAAGGAACTGGCGAAACAATATGAAACAGAGACATATGATTATATAAAATTAAGTGAAACGTTAAAGAAAGAAGCTAATTTTTTCAAAAAGATCATTGAAGAAGTTCGGCCAGCACCGACTTATTTCAAAGTTTCATATTATGGTCGCAGTTTCCCTACATTTCTCAGGGTACGTCTCGTTATGTGCAACGTTTTTTCCTTCACAAAGCACAATTCTGTGGCCCTGCTACTGAATCCTGCAAATATGGCTTTCCTTCAGTTTCTTTTTATAAATATTTGTATTATTTATTGTTATTATTCTTAATATTCTTATTGTTAGCTTTTCTTTATTTGCAATTTTGTTATCATTCGGCTGAGTGAATCGATGAAATGGATTTATTAAATTTTGCAATAAGGAATATATGTATTCAGCATACCATATAGTGTCCATATTGAATGGTTGATAGTGGTTATATATTACAGAATAAATCATTTATATACCGTGGGGAAGAATTGGAAGGATTAGATGATTTCAAAATGAGAATGAAAGTTCAATTTCCTGGTGCTCAGGTAATTACTTGGTTTAGTTTTGCTATTATCTATCATTTTAATTGAATAGTTTACATTCACTTAATTCTTTTTTAGTTTTTGACTTACCTCGATGAACCAGGCGCCGATGTGACAGAAGCTATTGGACAATGTATGTTTCCCATAACCCTTTATCAAACATTTAGTCTTGATGATTCAACTATTAGCTTGCTTGTTATATAATTTGATAATGCAATCTTCTTCCTGAAGGCATATTATTCTTTTTCAACTTTTTCTTTTTAGTTCAACCTTTAGTGTTGATCAGAAATCTAACTCTTAGATCATTGTTTATTTATAATGAGTTATTATCATCAAGTTATAAATTGTATGACCATTAAGATCCCAAATTCTTTTTGTTTCGAATGTTTATTTTTACAATGAGACATTATCCAACAACAAGGATTTCAGTAATGTTTCTTTTTTTCTCGAATTTTTTCTTATTTGATTTTTCCATTATATTCTACGGTACAGCTGCAAAATTATTTTTGTTTTCTGACGAGACAACCCAGTATTTCTATCTGAATGCTGCTTTTCTTTCCCCAACAGATTTACAAGTGGTGGCTGTCAAACCAAAGCCTGTTGAAAGAAGAAAATTTAATGGCAAAAATGTAGCCGACCAAATTATCAAGTAGGCTTAAAATTTTTAGATGTTATGTTTGATTTATCAAAAGATATAAGCCTCGTCTTATTTAAAAATATAAAACTTTTCTTCGAGTTAATACTGTTCAACATAGCATAGCACTAGAAATCCAGGTCAATTTCCTGGAGTTAGGAAATTGCATTGTTTTGAACGCGCAAAGCCTTTTGCAATTTAATATATTTGGATATGTTTAATATATTTTAATATATCTTACATATTTTGTAATATATTTTATAAGTTTAATTTGTTGATACAGTTTTGACGAATTATGCACTGTTTTGTAGGTTTTATGAAGTGAATGACGTCAACGCGTTCGAATTGAAAAGATCTTTCCATAAAGGACAAAAGAATAAAGAAAACGAATTTGCGGTAATTTTTATGTTTTATTTTTTTGGATTTACTAAATTCATTCACTATAAGCATTAGCTTTCAGGATTAAATCTAACTGCCTTAGAGTCTCTATTTGGGGTTGCCATTCAATCTCACTGCGTCTTATTACTGTGTTTTCAACGATTTATAAACAAAAGATAAAGGGAGACGTTAACTTTTAAAACCATGGATAGGATAATAATGTGTGAACTGTTAATTATTGAATTTTCGTCTTTTTATTTTTATGCAGACATTATGGGTTGCTAAGACAAATATGACGACCGGAAAAGATACTTTCCCTGGAAAGCTTCGATGGTTTGAGATCAAGTCAACGACAACCGTAAGCTTTTTTTATATACTCCATTACTATTAATAATTACAAACATAAATAATTGAGGTTCTACTTTAATTTTCCTGATTAAATTCATCCGCATCAGAAGAACAATCTTATTCGTTTACCAGAACGTTATTACAAGCTTCCAATATTATAAAAAAAAATAATTAAGAATAATTCGGCCGTTTAAAAAATATTTTAACTTTTTTTGGAAATCGATGAAAATTGTGAGAAATATGGCCTAAGAAACAGTTTTTGATTGTATTTTGTGAGTTTTTCATAAAGGTTTCTAACTAGACAGAATTCTAAATTTAGGGCTACGTTTTGTATTTTCCCAACCACGAGTAATTGCGTGGTTACCATCGGTAAGAAGGGTTGGGGGCAATTCTTTACATTTTGAAAGTGCAAAGGTGGATCTATTGTCTTAATATTTTATCCCAATTGAACCTTTATATGGTTACCAATTTTGGGAGACTAGTGAGAATGGTCTTATGTATCCTTTCGTGTAACTGAGAATTTTAGAGAAGTATAATAATTGCAGAAGCATAATAACGTTGGCTTGGGAGTAGTTATCAAAGGTTTTCGCAGTAAATTATTCCGTATCATGATGCTTTGCACATTGTCCCAGCTGCTTTTCATCTTTGGTATTGTGCAGAAATGGTTTTTTTTTTCAGGCATTTAATAAATTTATGTTTTCTTATTTCTAGACTGAAATCTCGCCTTTACAAAACGCTTTGGAATCTTTACAAGAAAAAAATATAGAATTGAATATGTTGATCCGTCTTCATCAAGCTGATCCATCACTCGATCTTAGACCTCTTACTATGCTTCTCAACGGTGTCATCGACGCGGCTGTGCAAGGAGGAATCAGCCGGTTCGAAACGGTAATCATTTTTGGGGGTCGTTGACTTTATGATTTGTCTTTTGTCTTGCCACGCGGGGTATATCATTTTTCTATTATTTCAGATATTTTTTACGAGTGAGTATATACAAACCCATCCTGATGATAGTGATCTCATTGTTGATCTCAAGAAGAAAATTGTTGAACAGGTAAAATCTCTTCGTAGACATTTTCACTTAACTCAAAAGCATATTTTCAAAAGAGTTAAGCCTTCTTTGATTTGATTGTTGTTAGGTTGATATATTAGAGAAAGGTTTACAAGTACATAAACAGAATGCACCACCGAGTATAGAAGGACTACAGAAGAAAATGGAAGAACTTTTCAAAGACACCAAGCAACGTGTAGCTCCGTATAGAAAGGTCAGTTTTCAATTATTTATCTTTTATGCGTATGTCCTTTGCTGGTTTTATCAACTGTTTTATTGCTGATCTGTTTGAGTAGGATCGAATGCAAACTGCTGGGTTATCGAGGCAAGTTCATTCAAACAGTGTATTGCTCCATCACCGTGGCGACGGACGTACCGGCTCCGTCATACTTTCAAGGTTAATTTCTCTTTTTTAACCCTATTTGTCATGGGCTATTTTTGACTGGATTGCCATGGGGATCCGCCCCCCCCCCCACCTCAATTTCTCAGGAACTAAAAATTCTCAAGTAATCAAACTTTGCACACTGATAGTACAATCTTAGATGTACAAAATTCTACAACCAAATTTGTGATGATGTCATCATTGTAATGATGGCGTCATTATTTACATACCACGGTTAGGCAAAATTGACGATTTTTTAAGTTTTGGGGGTGGCACCACAAAAAGAGCTGTAAATCCTTGTTGGTACATGCTCTGGACCTAAAATTTGGTCTGAATGTTACTTTTCTACTACTTTCTAAGTAACAAGTCTCAAAAAGGTCGGTAAAGTCCTATTTTCAAAGAAAAAAAAATTGGGGGGGGGGTCAAAAATGGCCATTTTTTAGAAAAAAGGTCAGCGACAACTCGGTTGCTTTTACTCGCTGGGGGCTCAAACCCAGTCCGAACCCCCACTGAAATGTTGCAAAATTAATCAAACTTAAAGTCAAGAAAATTTGGAAGTAGCGGGTTTTTCTAAAGTAGCGGGTCTTTCTAAAGTAGGGGGCTTTTAATGAGTGCTGCACAAGTTGTTTCTGATAATAGTTTTGGCCAATAAATGTGCTAAAATTGAACAAAAATCACCTGCATTTATGAGCATGTTTTGAAAGTTTTTTTCGCAAATGTTTGTTTACTTTGGCCAACAAAAATCACGCTGTTTTCAGCGAACAAGTTTCTGATAAATATCTAAATTAGAATTCCTGTAAGGTTTTTCTCACATTTTCCATACGATAATTATCGTTCGTTCAAAATCTGATATTCAGAGGCACGATATCTGGTATTCCGAACGCTGGTCCACGTGCAATACGAGCTACAGTTATTAATGATTCAAGCAGCCAGAGAGGTTTCCGCAATACGACTATTATTGGGTCGAATTCTCCTAATCCTGACCTCGTATCACCGTCGATGCCGGAAGATGTTCCTCCACCATTACCTGGACGGGAGCGAGATACAAATACATTCCGTTTCTCTAAGGTACGTTTGTTGAATGTGATTAGTTTGAGTAAAAGTTTTTTTAAATATGATTCGGTTGTTCTTACTTTGTTCTGAACAACTTTTAGGCTCCTGTAGCCCCACCCACCGCCACGAACGGTTCACCTTCAATTGTTCGTCGAGCGCCGCCCACGCCTCCACCTTACAGCCCGAAAAACTCTCCACGGTTAAATCATTCGCCAGAACTCCCGCCAAAACGACGTAATAGCCATCTAGCTAGTAATGATTCTAAAGACGAGGAGGAAAAACCGCCAGAACTTCCTGCAAGAGCTCGTAAACCAATAGTGAAATCTGCAGAGACTCCAACACCCCCTCTTAAACCAAGTTCTTCAGTTGATTTATCAGATGGAACCACGTCATTAACAAATTCTAACGAAGGTATTGAACATCAAGAGAATAATGACCATAGTAATAATACGGAACAAGACGAACCCGAGGTTGCTAATTTTTTTCTTTATTTTTTTTAGTTAGTTTTTTTACTTCCCCAGATTTCACGAATATATCATGACATTTGGTTCTTCTCATGGTTTTATTGCTTGAGAAATGGAATGGCCTATTAACTTGTTACTTACTGTTTTAACCGAAAATATTTGGGCATGTGTAGCTAGCTGACTTTATAGCTGATATTTTGTTTTTCCAGTGTATATCTGTTACGTTCGTCTGAGCAGAAGCACCTTTCTCTGTTCGTTTGAGATCAATTTATTGTCTTGTTTTCAGGTAAGAAAAAATTAACACATTTTTCCATTTGATATTATTTTTCAGGATGCACCTCCACTACCACCTCGTTTGAAAAAACCGGAAGAAGTATCATAAAATTTTTTTACTCGAAATTTTTATATATATATAAAATAAATTTTGTAAATTTTGTGTGAATATTCATAACTTTTTTTATAACTTAGTTATTTTTTTGTTACAGAAACTGTTATTGTTTTTATATAGATACTTCGTTTTGTTATTTGTTTTGTCAATGTTTTTTTGTATTTTTTGTTTATTACAGTTAATTATGGATGAATAAAATAGATTAAAACATACATGAATTTAGTAATAATTATTAATTATCGAAATTATCAACAAACCAGTTATTTTGACAGATACAATTTTTTTGCTAAGTATTTTTCTATTTAATCAAGATGATAGTACAACACATATTCTTTTATACGGTATAAAAAGTCCCTTTTATTTCAGCGAGGTAGTATTGATAACTGGCGAACAAGGGGTTTTAGGGATACTGAAAGATTAATCGCTGTTTAAAAGTTTAAAGATTAAAAGATTAAAAGTTTGATAATAAATGGGTTTCGAGTACTATATTTTTATTTAACGATGACTTCATAATGTTTATACGCATTTTTAAACTCGGCGACATTGTTCGCAATGTCTGGGAAAAATAATTTTTTTTATTCTATGTATTATTTCGATATTTTTTTTCTTAAGTTGAAGCACCAATTAAACAAATTTGAACTTGGAAAAGTTTGATCAATTTAGAAGAATGCGATCTTTTTTCATTGTAGATTTATTTTACTTTCTAGACAGATTGTTTTTTAAAAAATTCTTGCCTCATCAATTGGTAGAAAAAACCGCATTCAAGGATCTGATCTTTTCTTCTCCGCCTCATTCCCATGTTTTCCGAAGTTTGAATGGACGAGAAATGGGATTTCTGCAGTTTGATTGGATAAATGGCAATTCAATGACGCCACTTTCATTTGAATAAGAGGCGGCGGATTTCTGTCAACTTCATTGCATCTTCTAATAATTATTTTGCTATTTACTAATTTTATATGGTATTGTTGTTATGTACACGTATTTATTTGCTTATTCATCACCAAATCGACAATTGTAATATCAATCTTTTTTTTTTCACTCTCAAAAAAAAGCAAACTTTCAACAGATTTCTTTGTGTTTTACTGAACTCCAGATTTCTAAGATTTGAAGTAAGCATTCCCAACACGAAGCAATTCGGAAAATAGTCCCATGAAAGGTTCTGGAAATCTGCGAAATTTAAATTACTTGTTCTAAAAAGCCTATCGTTGACTTGTACATTGCCACCATTACACTGGCCCGTACATTAATACCATAAGAAAAATAATGTGGTCGATTTTAAAAATGATATAGCTTAGCTGTTAAAACATATATCAGTTATTCCCAAGAAATCGCATGTGTCGTTTTCGCAACAAATGTTTTTCGTCTTTATGCTGAGCTCCCTCGATCAAGAGAACTGAGTTACTAACTCGATTCTTTATTTCTGGTAACAGAAAAATTTAGTAAGAGTTAGTAAGCCAGATTTCTAGTCCTTGCAACTAATCACCGATACTAAATGGGTGTGTTATGAAACTTGTGATGAAACGCACAAAGTATTTTTAAAGCTTTTAAAACTTAGAGTTTAGGCTAATATAAGTCAATTTTCAGTTTGCAGGGCGAGGCCTGCGACAACTACACCTGGGAATAATGACAAAATCGAACTGCGACTCTTGAAAATGTTTCAAAGCCTTAAAGATAATCAGTTTTTTCGAGACATTTTTTTAATTATTCGTGATATTTCCACCTCAACTATACCTCAATACAAAAATTTCAAAAACAACTTGGAGACAATCTTCTAAAAGGGAAGTCGGGCTTGGGTCAAATCGGTTTCAGTTTTTAATCGACAAAGGCTTTTTTTTAATTGAGCGTCGATATTGCTCAAGATTTAGGAGATTCTTAAAACTTATATTTGCAATACTGACACTTGGATTTCTCATAAAAGCGTAGTCATTGGAGTTGAGGTATAGGGGAAATTCACCCCTTTTTTAGAAAATGGCAGCTCGGACAATATCCTGATAAAATAGCCACCCGAAAATCTATCTCTCCCCCTCCCGCCAACACATACACAAAATTATCCTCAGCATCGAAAAGCAACTTAGATTACAACTTGCACCCTTGAATTTACCTGCTTTTTGGTAAAATGGAAAAATAGAACTCTGAAAGTAACATCTTAATGGAACAAAAAGAAAGAATAAGTATTAATTACGCATGGTTTCGAGTGCAATATGGCAAATATTTTCTGAGTTCTTTTATTTTCGCCTTTAGGCGAGTGAACATAACAGTGAAAATAATTGAACTAGAAAATATTTGCATTATTGCAGGAAAAATATCTTGGTTGCCCAATCGAATATATTTTAACATCATAATGCTTAATTTGGATTTTTAACTCGATTTTGAATCTTGTTAGGAGTATATACAGCATAGGCACGCCCAATCAATGAATTCAGAATTTGCGAAAGAAAGGAAAATTACTTTTCGAGAAATATGAAATCCTTGCTGAAAACTTTTCGGGTTCACCATTTCGTTTCGCGTGCCTTATATGGGAAAACTTCGTCTGGCAAAAGTGACGAAATTTTTCGAGTTTGACGAAAATTTTCCCCGACGAAACGTTTTCATACCGTTAAATTTAACTAAAGTAACGAAATTTTTCCCCGACGAAGTTTTCCCCGATATGACGTAATCAGCTGAAAAGTCACTGCGGAGAACTGGGATGACTCCTGGGATGGATGCACTGACCTAGAACAAGATGGACGGGACAAATGAACGGAAAAGTGTAGTTTTGTCAGCCCACAATTCTGACTCCAATCAACTTAAAAAAATTTAACTGAACATTTTCAACCTACTTGCCACTACTTCCATACACTTTTCCAAAGTATTTAGTCCTTTAGCTTAAAAAAAGAGCCTGAGAGGCACTCGTCAGCAGAAGAGCTCCTGAGAAGAAATATTTAAATTTCTTGGAGAAACTTTTCAAATCAGCGTATATGTAACTTCTATGAACAGCGCCAAGGTTCTCTGAAGGTGGCTATATAATTTTTTGATAGTATATAGTAATCAGCTCCCTCATCCAAGGACAAGAAGACAGGTATGTGATCCGCCACTTTGACCCCGGCTAGCGAGAAAATGTTGATGGTAATGCAAAGTCACGTGATTATTCTCGCAAACCGATTGGCTAGTGTTTCGTTATTACACTTTCTCGGGTCGGTCGAATGGACCCTGTCATTTGTTTTCAGCGTTTTCAGGATTACTTTGGACAGGCAGACCAATTCCATGGTCCCTGACACCTGAATAGACAGCACACTAAATACTGAATACGCTGTGTTAGTAGATTAACTATAGGCCTGTACAGCTGTAGACCCATTAGCTAGGTAGCTAGCTGGAATGATTCGGATTATTAGCTCAGAGCTAGCTAGCTATAAACAGTTTTTTTGATGATTGTAGCTAGCTAGCTAAACAGTAGATATTTGTATTTGATTAATTTTGTTTATTTTTACAACCATCAATAGCTGCTTTGTTCGCTAAATAGCTATATAACGTCCAATAATATCTCATAATGAATTTCAGAAATTCAATTCCAGGCATAATAACCATTGGACCAGGGGTTCTGAATTTGATCAATTAATTGTGCCGACACAAAATACCGCTGAATATGGGAGAGAGTCAATTAAATCTAAAATGATAAGTGATTGGAATAAGCATACGAAGAAAATATCTCCATATAAATCTGTCCTCTCCATCAAGCGCCCTGATTTCATCAAACTAATCTCAACTTATTTACTCAGATTAGAAACTTAATCTCTCTCGATAAATTTTTTTTTAATTTTTTATTTTTTATTTTTCTCTTTATTTTATGTTGACGATTTACAAAAAGCAGCGATAAAATATCGTGTAAAAATAAAATGGTTACAAATATATTTATGTTAATCAAAGTCAATGATATACAGAAAATAAAATAATTAAAATCACTACGTAAAAAATAAAATCATTTAAGCGTGAAATTGCTCCTGAAATCCCACCCTCTGGATATATTCTTTGCAAAGTCGACATGGAGAGCAATCAGGATCCCAGACTTTGATTTTCGATTTAAATATATCTAAACTTTTTGCACTTTTAATTTCAACCAGGACAGCTCAGCAGGAAGATTGGTTCCATAATTTGGGTCCAAGTACAGATAAACTTTCAGACCCGTTCCACACTGTATAAACGATTCCCGAGTAAAAGCCGCCATTGCTCGTGGGTAGCAAGAATGGGTAGCAGACATTAGGAATTTTTTACCTAAATTAGCCAAACTACCCACACACTTTGATTCATGTGACGAAACTTGGTACACATGTTACCCAAAAGTTTTCTTACCTTTTAGGTAACAGGTGTACCAAGTTTTTTTGCCACCTAAGGTAGCATAGAACTTGAGATTTTCAAGTTTTCTTACAATCACGTGACCTTTGACGTCACAGCCCTCAGTGGGGGGTATTGGGGTAGAGAGTAGGTTCAAAATTTTTCTTAACTTATGGGTAACAAGTGTACCAAGTTTCATCAACTAAGGTAGCTTAGAACTTGAGATATTTAAGTTTTCTTAAAATCACGTGACCTATGACGTCACGGCCCTCAGCGGGGGATAATGGGGTAAAGGGTGGGTTCAAAATTTTTCTTACCTTATTGGTAACAAGTGTACCAAGTTTCATCAACTAAGTAAGGTGGCTTAGAACTTGAGATATTCAAGTTTTCTTAAAATCACGTGACCTATGACGTCACGGCCCTCAGCGGGGGGTATTGGGGTAAATTAGGTGGAAAAGGCTAATTTAGGTGAAAAATTCCTAATGTCTGCTACCCATTCTTGCTACCCACGAGCAATGGCAGCTTTTACTTGGGAATCGTTTATTTACATTAGGGACACTAAAAAATCTTTTATTTCATAGATTGTAGTTTGTTTCTACTTTTCTAAATAAATTTGAGAAAATTTCTGGTGAGCTATCATTTGCGACTTTGTACATTTCAATGCAAAGCTTTCGTATATTCATGTGGTGTACGGTGGATGTTTTATTGTCAGTGAGGAGCTCTTGGAAAGAAGATTTTTTATCATTAGAGATGATTCTAAGACATCTTTCTTGAATTCTGTTGATTTTATGATTTAGCTCCCTTGTGTGACACATCCATGCTAGAGGAGCATACGAAAACTGTGACTGAAAAAATGCATTGAAAATAAGCTGCTTTTGTTGATAGCTCATATAAAGTGTCACTCTGGCAAGGGCACTTACTTTTTGATTTGCTTTTTTGCACATAATGTTTATGTGATCTCTCATTTTTACTTTGCTGTCTAAAGTAACCCCAAGTAATTTTACGGAACTTGTACTTGGAATTTTGGACTTTCCAATATCAATTGACGCATTTCCCTGATAATTAGTAATCAAACTACATTTGTCTGGATTTGCTTTTATTTGATTTTCGGAAAACCAATAGAAAAGCTGATCACTGACCCTACCTAGTGATTTTAAGACATCATCAATGGAAGCCCCTGCTACATAGGGTGTTGTGTCATCGGCAAAACTTGCAAAATCTACATCCTTTATTCCAAAAAAAAGATCACATAGGAAAACATTAAAAAGGATGGGACCCAGTATAGATCCTTGTGGAACATCAGAAGATTTCTGCCCATGAGGTATAGCTGTTTCCTAACTTTGTTCTTTGAAAGCGATCTTTTAAATAGCTGTAGACAAGCTTTAAAGCATTTTTATCAAAACCATAAGCCTCAAGTTTTGCGATCAAAAGTTCATGTGAGATACAGTCGAAGGCTTTCGAAAGATCAGTAAGTAGTGCAGCAACAAATAAACCTTGATCTTGACACTTTTTCCATTTTTCTATCCACACAGTGAGACAGTGCTGTGTATTGTGACCTTTGCGGAAACCACATTGAAAGGTAGAAAAAAACTTATCAAAATAATCCTGTATATATTTGCTCTGAAAAAGGTTTTTCAAACAACTTTGAGATATTTTTTAAGATACTTATAGGCCGAAAATTATCTTTACAATTTTTGGAACCTTTTTTATGTACAGGTGTGATATCAGTTGTTTTGAGGAATAAGGGGACTTCCCCTTTCTCAATGCACGAGTTTAGTGGACCAATAAGAAAATCAGCAAACAACTCTGCGTTTGATTTGAGCAGTTTTGTTGGAAAATTGCTCTTTTGGCTACCCTTTGTCGAATCAAGATTTCCTATGTCTTTCACAAGTTTAGACCTCTCAACTTTTTTGAAAGAAAAGCTCATGTTTAAGTATGTTTAATCTCTTGGCGATAGGATGTAGACACTATACAGTACTCTCTTGATATTCTCAATTATCCCAACATATAAAAGTAGATTTATAATAAACAGTCAGGGAAATCTTTTAATTAACGGGAGTCCGGCTAATTAACATGTACCCGTTAATTAACAGAATCATACATGTTAGTTAACAGGAATGCTTGTTAATTAAAAGGTATA
>JANSTP010334915.1:0-15997 GCA_025330745.1 Cladonema radiatum
CTTGGACTGAGTCATTTAGCTGAACACAAATTCAGGCACAACTTCAATGATTGTTTGAACCCACTTTGCTCGTGTTCCTTAGAAGTTGAAGACACAGAACATTATTTGCTAAAGTTTTCTTTTTAAAAACAACTTTGGGGCTTGAAATGGACAATATATTCTCTTTTATAGGTCAGCTTTATAAGATAGGTTTTTCCAGTTTTATGTGTCAAACATTAATCCAAGGTATTAAAATCCTTTGAGTGAAGTCAATAAAGAAAATAAGGTCTCATAAATCACCAATTAATGTTAGCATAGCACTCAAAAAAATCTTCTCAAAAAGGGTTGAGTGAAGTTTCAGGTAATTCGACTGATTAAAAGTCATAGTTATACGGAACTATTATTTGAAGAGTGATTATACATTTTTTTGAAACTTCGCTCTATAAGGACTGTTTATTATGTAATTTTCTGCTAAACTCGCAACAGCATTTTATTTTTCTTTGAAAAGAGTATTCTTCCAGTGAAAAGAGAAAAATCATCTTTTAAAAAGTATTCTTTGAGATATCTAATCTAAATTATGAATTGAACTACTTGTCATAAATCATTGTCAATTTTTTCAATACAGATTTAATATTTTTGAAACCTTCAATGCACGATGTGAATCAAGTAGAAAAATTTTCTTAACGCTAGAAAACCAAGTAGAACACAAGTCTGTACTACTTGCTATATTACAAAATGGATATTTCCTTTATAATATTTCTTTTGTTTGAAATCACTTTTTCGGCAATAATAAGACACTCTGATGATTACTCTGCAATGTTTGATGAAATATATCATGGCCAATACAAGGGAAACATTATCAAAAACATTTTCTACATAAGTTATAAAGAATGTTTGATATCTTGTGGAAGACATCCACAATGTCAATCTGTTAATTATAATCAACATTTGGAAGTATGTGAGTTGCAAAAAGATGAAACTTATCATGGAAGCAAAATTGAAAATGATGAGAGTTGGATGACTGTAAAAAGTGCGAAAAATGAGTTTTATGTAGGTGTTTAATCTTTCAAAAAAGGTTTTAACTTCAGCAATTTTTTCTCTCCCCTCAAGGGATCCATTTCATTTGTAAAACAAAGGATAATGTGATTAATATAAAATTATTTAAAGGAAATGTACGCTTCTCAAAAAGAAACAGAAATTAACTTTCTTTTGCATTGTAAAAAAACAATATAAACATAAAAAATGATAAATCTGCAACAAAGGACCAAAAGTCTCAATTTAATTTTTCTCAAATTGGCTGTTCGCCATTCTTGTCGATCGCCTTGCCGAAAAAATATTTTGAAAAACACCGTGAATCAGTGACGTCATCGCGTTCAAAATTCTACTATAGCGTTGTAATTGATTTTTAAAATATTATGATAGAAAAAAGTTGAAAGATAAATCAATAGATAATTACTGTTTTGTTAATTGAGTGAAGTAACAAAAGTGTAATTACCGTACACTTGTTTTACAAAGTGTTTTAAAAAAGGAATGCGATGACATCATCAATAATTATTCACATAATAAATTATTTTCAAACGCGAACAAAAAAAAAATTCGCCACGTTAGGTATGGAAAGAAATAAAAGCGCTGCGTCTGGCCTTGATAAGCATATGCAAGAAATTTCCTTATTAAATTATGCCTTCCCATGCCTATTTGAAATGATTGAGACAATATTTTTCTGAAGCGTACATTACCTTTAAAATAATGTTATTTTATTAAAATTAAGTTTTTAAATCATTCGAAATTAGAATTATTAATTATGTTATTAAATTAGATTATTAAATTAAATTATTATTTAATTATTAATTAAATTATTGAATTAGAATTATTAGTGGCTTCAAGTTTTTAGGCTGTAATTATGTGCTAACGGTGCAGTCTTTAAGACTTTTAGTCTTTAAGTCTTTAAGAATGTATTGAGTGTTCCAGTACTTGAAAATCAAACGGTAAAAAAATTTTAAGAACGTCTCATTAATCATCACTCAATTTCCACTCACTTGTCGTTAAGGCCGTTTTCCATTCGCGAAAATTCCGCGCAGACGGAATGTTTCCACTGAAACCCTGAAATCTGATTGGCTGAAAATAAATTTCGCTGGAACTTTTTTTCAGCGGACCAAAAAATGATGGGAAAAAGTCAAATGATTTTTGTCCATTGAAACTTTTCTAGCGGAATTCAAGTCAATTGAAAACGGCTTTAGTCTTTGGCTATTTTAAACCTGTTTGCCTTCAGTTACTGACCCATTGTTTATGTATCTGAAATTGTTAAAAATTCTATATTTTTCCTTGTATTTTTTAACTGAAGGAGAAAAACGGATGCTCCGAATTTCTGCAATGCAAACACAAGAGTTGTACTGAACCATATGCATATTTGGTGGGAAATGGCTGCCAGTGCTTCCATGAATATACATGTTTCAACGTTACGGGAAAAAGTAAGAAATTTATCCTAGCTGCTTTTTTATCTATTTTGCATATTTTTTTTGTTTGAAGTGGAGTAGTTTTTATCTGCGAGCCAAAAAACACCTGAATTAAACCCAAACCTTATATATTTTCAAACATATAGTTGAACTCTTAGATTTCTCTTAGAACTCTCACGGCTCTTAAATATTTTTTTAGATTTTTAATGGTCCTTTACATGTTTTGATGGTCTGCCTCCTCCTGGTTTCCTATAAGAATTCCTCTGCTTTTATAGATAAAGTCTTGATTTTTTGTAACTTTACCTAAAACTATATTACCGACATTTTCGTAAAAAAAATTCTCAAAAAGATGCCAAACTTCGTCCATGAGTACCACTTTTCAGACGCTAGTCTTTCAAGCCTTTTGGTCATTGCCTAAAAAATCCAGCATGATTTCTGGGAAAACCATAACATATTTGAAGCTGCATCAAAATGTTCCCATTTTAGTGGCCATTTTTTTCCAGTTTTATCTGAATTATAATGTTCTTAGAGGCTTTTCCCTATTTTCTGGTAATATATTAGGGAAATGATGACGTCATCATTTCGTATTAACGTCATAAAATCATTTTGTATTTATTTTGTTCCTTAAAAGTTGAACTTACACTGTGTAAATGATCTTTTAAAAAAACTTCTAAGAAGATGAGATCTGGAGGTCAGGGGGAAAAACCCTGGTCCCTCAGTCCCAAGAAATGAAAAAAGCCTGGTCCAAGTAGGGCAAAAGGCCAAGTTTGGGTAAATTTCTTTTTTTTTTTTTCCGTTTTAAATTATTATTAATGAGTTACAAATAATTTTCCGACAATTTTCTAGCGCTTATAGTAAATTATTTATTTATTTATTCTTTTTTTTAGCTTTTACAATGGGCTGTTAAGTTTAGTGGAAATAGCACTATCACCTTGTCTTGAATAATTAACGAATATCTGTGAAAATCCGAATATATAGCGAAACGCGTCCACTTTATTAAAATGCTAAGGTTGACGTTTTAAGTCCCGTATAAAGACGATGGCGACGATCACAAAACACGAAAATCACCATCACCTTGCCACTGTCACTGTCCTTTCCCTGCAGTCTAGTAGAACTTTCAAACTAAAAAGTATTTGCCTTGAAACTTTATGACTTTGTACAAAATTTATATCCGTTCAAAAATTTTTGGTTTGATTGATTTCATAATAGTGCCCAAGTTGCAGTTTGGTAGGTAATTTCTAGGGGTAATTTTGTTAAAAAAATTCTTTTTTTTCTTCGTTAAATCTACTGTGTATTCTTAATTATAGAAATGGTGTTTTGCTTTAATAGCAGACAGGTGCAAACCGCAGTAAAAAAGCTCTTTACGGTCAGTCTCAGTTGCTTCTCAACTCTGACCTCCAAATCACTGATTTTCGAAAACTCTTCATTGAGAAATTGATGACGTCATCTTATTTTTCTTACGTCATACGTATAATTTGAAGTGTTCAGAACTAGCCTATTACTATACATGAAGCTCCCCTCTCTTTTTTCGATTTTTGATGATAACTTCTCAGCCAAATATACTTAAAATTTGAAATTTTGTCACTTTTCATAAACATTTATAAGATTATCTGGCCAAAAAAGAATTTGAAAAAAAATGTCGGCCCATAGGGCCACATCTATTTTCTGGGGTTCCCGACCCAAAATTGGGTAAAAACTATTTGGTAGCATGATTTAGTAATTTTTACCTTCAAAATCAAATTCCTTGGCAAAAACTGGAGACCAGTTAATTCAAATTATTTTCTTAATTACGGTGCCCAAGATGAGCAAAAGTCTAAAGTTGGGTTTCTTCAGAGTCAAACAAAGATTCTGGCATTATCAGCCTTTTGATGACGTCAGCAAAATACTTCTACATGACTTCGGCTACTCATATGGTGAATTTCCTGAGAAAATATGGGAGGGGTTCAAAAGCCCCTCTCCTGGCTTTTCAGAGCCTCCAAAAGGCCCGATTTGAAAAAGGTTAGAAGGATGTAACAATAAACGCCTGCAAAAAAAGTTTTTAAGAAAAATCTGTCGCAATTTCCCCATTTCGAAAATTTGTAATTTTTTGGCACGTTTTCTTATCAACCGGATTCATATATATAAAAAATTCAAAACTTAAGACTAGTTATAATGATTGCTAATGTAGTAAATTTGAATTTCTTGCTTTTCTTATTCACTTTTTGCGTCTTATTTAATGAATAGTTGCAAACTAGAATTTATTGCCTCTTTTGGATAAAATTTGGATGGTATTTTGTGTATTAATGTTTTGATGTATTAGTGTATTCGAACTTGAAGGCTCAAAAATTAACACGAACAGAAAATTCCTGGCGCTGTTCTTCTGTTGAAAATTGTTCTCAATTTTCCTTACAAAATATATCTTATGCTTAGGAACAATTTTCTCAGCAAAACCCTACCAAAATAAAAATAATTATAATTTTTTGGCTATAATTGCCTTAAAAACGAATTTACACGATAAAACAAGTTCGTCAATATAAGAGCACATAAATCTCAAAAACTGTGCGGGGTAGAAATGAGAAACTTTGCAAGTTATGATCACAATATATGATACTACTAATTCGCACTAACCAGTTCACTGTGATTTTAATTTTTGTTTTCTTTCTCGGATTTCGAAAGGCTAGTATCACGTTTAATAGGTTATTTCAATTTTTTCAATCTGAATTGGAAAAATATCCATAATAATTATTTTCCAATGGTAATCACGTTCTTGAATTTTCAGAAATGTGTCCAGAAGTTGTCGGGAAATACGAAGAGTTATATAAACCACTTAACGTAGATATTTTCGTGAGCGAAGGAAGGTTGGTTGCTGAGTATTACAATCGACAAAGTGGACTTCGATGGACCGTCCTCATGTACGTTATCAACGATGACTGCTATGTCAATTATGGAGCACAAGATTTGTTTGGAACTTTTGACAAAAACTGTACACTTAGTTGGGGTAATGGTATTATATGGCAATGTAAATAAAGAAAAATAACATGGTGACTTTGATTTTCTCAATGTTAGAAAGTTTATGAATTCAATCATAAACTGTGTATTATGAAATAGACTGCACTATTATATTTGCCTGTACTGCTATAAGGGTATGACACATTCACATTTGAACAAGCTGTTAACAAAGAAATTTGTTTTGAATATTCTAAACAATAAATACAAATAAATATGGAAAATTGATTTTAATACTTTTGATATTGCATTCAATAATTAAAGCCAATTAAATTGCAACAAGCATAGGATTTTTTCGAGCAACAAAAAACATAAGATCTAAAGTTTTTGAAAATTACTGAAAAATTTATTCTCATCGGCATCTTTACAGAAATTCATTCTGTGTCTATACCATAACATACATTATCCCTATTCTGTTTCCCTTCTGGCATTTATGATCTACTAATATTCGGTTTGGTACATTCTTGAAAAAGTTAATTTTGATAAATTCAAAATTTTAAAGTTACTTTGATACTCAGAAATGCTTAAGATCTGTTAGCAGTTTAATATAATTCTCACTTTTTTCTTTAGAGACAAAAATTTTTTAGTAAAGTAGCTAATCAGCATCTTACAGACAATAAATTGATAATACAAAAAGCAAACAAAAAGGAAAGAAAAAGTATGCATAAGAGGATTCGATACAAAAGCTGTTGTTTCTTAATTAAGTCGATTGATTAATTTTTTGAATTGATTTTTTTTTTAATAATCAATTACTTTTCTTACGATCTTAATGTAGTGGTACAGAGAGCTTCGAAGTTTCTCCTTCCTATGGGTAAATATTCTACTGTTCAACCTCTATGGCAGAAATTTTATTTTCGAAGATATGTCACTAAACAGTAAGTTTTCATGAATAAATAACATTTATAAACGTAAAATTCAATACAAAAATTTGCTGTTGAAAAGACTCTTGAGAAAAAAATTTCCTCTGTACTTTCTATTTGCTCGCGTTCTCCTTTTGTCTTCGTTTTTACAACTGCCACCCAGTTATGTTTATTTTTGAAAAAACAAAGGATATAATAAAATTTTACAGGAAAAAAAATATCTTTTGACCTATAGTAATAGTAACACGTCTTTACAGCAAATAATTAACCCTAACCTTTTGCTAGGTTTTTTCGAATAGAAAAAATTCCTGACTTTGTAAAATCATTATTAGGAAATATTTTGATAAAAAACAAATTGGTTGACAACATCCCAAGGTGCCATAGTAACTCCCATATGTGGATCCTGTTTCAAAAAGCTGGCCTAACGCTATTCCTCTGGGTGGAGGAGGAGCACTAAATGCCTCTCCCCTGACACTTTTTGTTTCGTAGCTTCTAAACTATAATAACGTATTACCTAGCGTAATACGGGGTAAAATGGGACACTTAAGAGGGGAAAAAAAGGACTGATGCATAACTACAAAGTTACTTCAATTGAAATTTTGTATGAAAAACTAAAATCTTTATATTAACAAAATACGTTAGAAAAATCCATAGTTATAGCTTCAGTGTATAACGTTTAATCATTCAATATCAACCTAGAAGCTGAACTATTTTCCCTGAACGTGGGGCAAAATGAGGCACCAATAGAACTATTTGATAACTGGAATTGCACAAGATCTAAAAAATATTCCCTTCCATTCCCTGAAAAATTACCTACAACATGATCTTTATTTATTATAGTTATACAATAAAATAAAAAGATTTTTCAATAGACTACAACAATTTTCCATTCTTTTTCTTTGAGTCTGTCGCTGTACGCCCAAGAATAACATATTCCTTTTTTTGTTATTACATCAGGATCTAATGATCATATTCCAGAGTTCTTAAAGCCATTAATTGCATTTTAATGGTCTGGGTGTTCTTAAAATATTTCTCCAGCGACAATCCTGTGCAAAATATAGTGAGAAAAAGAGAAAATACTACTAATTTTCATAAAAAAGCACTTAACACTTCCTCAGACGAATTTCATTAACCCCCCCCCCCTCTAAATTGTTGCAGGCATTGAAGTTACATTTGGGCTATTAATCGGGAAGAGAAATGAGAAAGAATGAATGGAATCACGTCAATTTTTCCTAAAGAAGAGTGCAAAGTCACCACCACTCACTTTCACAACAATCTATTCAAATCAACATTATAATCTTGGGGAGGGGAGTAGTGCAAACTTAGTTCTCTAGTGTTTGTAATTGTTCTCAAATATTTTGCACAAGATTGAAGATCATTAGCAGCTATTCGGCTCCAATTACACACCTGACATCTGTATTGAGGATGTGGGATTAAATAAAGCATGAAAAGATCCATAAGACCTTCTCTCGAGAGACTGTAGTTTGTGAGATGTAACAATAGGCTAGCAAGTGATGATTTCTTTACACCTGCAAGCTTCTCTGCAGCCTTAATTGACATTGCACTATTTTTGGCAGCTTGAATGGCACAAAACATTATATCTTCGTCAAATACTCCTCAATCACTCTTTCATTTATAATTTCGAATCATCATTTACTACATAAGTGTGTATGGCGTCTGTTGATAATGCCTAAAAAGAGAAAAAAATTAATCTAATAATAATTACGGCCACTTACGTAGCTGATTAGCAAGCTACCTAGCTACACAAACCTATGTAACAAATATCAATTTTGTCCCATTTTTCCCCACGCCATGGGGACACCAGACACTTTCAAAAGTATTTGTTTGGAATTTTTCGTTTGATGTTTTCGATAATTGATATTTAAAGCAACTTTTTATTGTGAGATGATATATATGTTGACATATTGCTCATGCATCTGTAGCTACGTTTTACAGTTGTTTTGTTGAAGACTCTATGAAGTGGGTTATTCAAAGGAAAATGCTTATTGAGCAATTTAAAAAAGATTTGCCAACATTTGTCTTCAAATTCTTGGAAAATGGTGATTTGAACCAAATTATTCTTCATTGTTTTTTATTCTTCTTAACTGAGTTGCTTTGATTGTATTCATTATCATTGTTTTTCTGCTTGTATTTTAAATGTCCAGGGAAACCACTTTTCTTTAGCGAGTTTTTATATAATTCTATAGATTCATCATATATTTCTTTGTTTGATGAAATTTCTGATAGTCTTTTGTTTATTGCAATTGGTAAGGCCTTGATGATCGTTTCTGGATGGTTTGAATACCGATGGATATATAAAGGGTCATTGTTGGGTTTTCTATAGGGTTTATAAGAGCTTTCATGAAGGTTTAGTTGAATATCAAGGTAGTTTACTACTGAGTCGTTTTTTTCAGTCACTATAGATAACTTGTTGTCTTTAAATATTTTAATTAGTTCTTTAGCAAACCTACTTTTAAAAGTACCTTCAGTTAGTCCAATATATATTTTTTTATTATTTTCGGTGGTGACTTAAAACAAGCATTGCCTGACGAAAAAGCTCATCTACAAAGCTGAAGTCACCACCGAAATTAATAAAAAACTATATATTGGACTAACTGAAGTTAGTTTTAAAAGTAGTTTTGCTAACCACACAAAATCGTTTAAAAGTAAAATATATAAGCATGAGACAGTTTCACCAAACTATGTATGGCGTTTAAAAGAGCAAAAAATAAATTGCAACATTAATTGCTCAATTGTCAAAACTTTTAAGAGCGAGCTGGAAAGCAATGAATGTCCATTATGCTTAATAGAAAAGTTTTTTATTATTAGCTTAATAGATAATGAGAACTTATTAAATAAACAAAGTGAAAGTATACAGATATTTTTAGCTGTGGAAAGGGAGCCATTCTTGGGAAGAAAATTCAAGCAATATAAAGACATCTTAACCTCAGCTAGAACTTAGAACGGCTCTTAAGACGGAAAATTTTCGAAAATGTACTCTGCTAGAAAAAAGAACAGTTCTTTCAGGGGATAAAATTTGACAGAATTTTCAGCTAGAGATAAGAACGGCTCTAAATAGCGAAATTTTTTGTATTTTTTGTGTCAACTGTAAAAATAGAGCCATTCTTGTACACATCGACGATTAAAAATGAGTTAAGAACGGCTTTTTTCTAGAATGGCTCCATTGGATGCTTCTGAAAATATTAAGAACAGTGAAATTTGATAGTGAAGACTGACTGTTAGTGTTATTATTTCATAATGTATTTTTTATATTTCATATTTTCTTGTTTTTTAGATGATTATTAAAATTTATACCTAATGATTGCAAAATAGCATGAAACCAATGGTAGCACAAATTATCTTGTTATTTGTACCCAAAATAGTTTTGGTTATTGTTGAAGTACGTTAAACGGTTTCTGGAAAGAGAATATCTGCATAGTGTAGATGTTGAAAAAATACCCTTGCCTTCGTCATCCATAGACAGCTCTGCTGAAAGCGGTTATACATGATAACCTACTTCTCAAAAATGATCTTTGTCCATACATTGATCAGACATTGATCTAAAAGTTCTACTCTAACGCAACATGCCCTGCTGCTGAATGAAAAGGAAGTCAAAATATTATATACATACCTTTATTTATAATTATTAAAAAGAAATAATATTTTTAAAGAGTTCTCAATATACTGACAAGTATAGAGCATTAATAAATATATAAGCAGGATTGGATGTGTTTACTAAACACAGTGTTTCACGCAGGGTCATTTTTGGCCACTAATTATCGTAGAGTGAGGATTACCTTTCTTTATAGATAACAAACACCAGCTATAGTTCAAAAACATATTAAATTTGCGCATGTTTACTTCTAAGTTCTAATAATCGAATTTCTTATAAAAAACAAACGTGTAGAACATCTCAATTCTCAACAGGATCAGTATTGGTATTGCATATGTGCAAAAAACTTACGTGGGCATCTGCAAACATATAATATTGTGCAACAAGCTAAAAATTACGTTTTTTATAATACAACTCTTTCTACTTACTTATTGCATAACTATAATGGGTTTATAATATAGTTCACTCGACCTAAAATGTCTTAACCATCACCAAAATTAAGCACAACATTACATTTTTTGATTTCATCCTACAATTTTTACCAATGACATGTTCTGCAAACTAGAGCATACTTTTATGCATTTAATTGAGACACAATGTACAAAATCAAATAGAGAATTCTACAAGGTATAGAATTCTACCTTCTAGAAGGGTCTAGCCTGTGAAAAATAAAGAAAAAAAATTATGTGAACAATATCCATGTGGAACAAAGAGAACATGACATGGCTTCTTTGTGAATATCATATCAGGGCTTGTAGCTTTGTTTCAAATTGTTAGAGAACATTTTTGCTCTGTTGTGGTGCAAAAGGTGCTGTGTTACAATTAAATTGCACAGACCAAAGAGCAACCAAAGATGATGCTGTGTTAATAATGTTAAAAACAATTTCCTCCTGTTCTTTCTTTTTCCTTTAGAAAACAAAAAAACTCAAAGTAGAGAATATCAGAAAAGCACTTTCAAAATGTGTTAAACATATTTTAATGTTTTATGGAAGTTTTTATAACAATCAGATAAAAAGGTGATAGTTTCTTCTCATTCGTGAAAAAAATTTTTAAACTGATTCACAAAAATGTTTTGTTGGGATAAACTAAAGAGCTATAAGGTTTTTTGGAAAATTCTATACTGTTTGAAATTTCAGTGCCCATATCAAGAGTGTATCATACAACCCAGTGGGCATCACTAGGATCATCGGACGTCACTAGGATGTACCAAATGTCACGACCTTCGTCCGTCCCATGGAGACCTCCAGAGGACGTCCTCTGGAGGTTGACTTTTTTATCACTTGGACGTTTGATGGACGGCGGGCGGACCTCATACGGACAAAAATTGGACCTCAAAAACGCGTCCTCATAAGGATTTTCTTTTGTTATTTAAACCTTAAAGGCACTAATAATGGACCTCAAGTATATACCTAAATGACACCTGTTTTATAATGTTTTCGTTCTGATCAATGGTGTAGGATTGCAGAACATTGTGAGGAACAAACATTCAATAAAATAAAAAGACGTTTGATATGGAAAAACTGTCATTACAACTAATAATCTATATAAATTAATTTACGGCAAACATAAACAAATTTCTTCGTTATATAATTACTAAGTCAATCAACCGAAGAAAGTCAACATCAATTAATACTTTGTATCATATAATTGGCGCAAATACTCCGATTACGTTTTCCATAAGCAACCTCTCAACCTACCGTATCAAACAATCGAACAATCATAATAATAATAAAACGACGCTTAACTTTCCGTCAGAATTTGTGTCCGAGAACTGTTGTTCTCTTCTAGCACGATTTTCACCGTCTTTGAATTATTCTAGTATGTTTTGCAAGGCTCGGACCTAAGATCAAAGAATAAAGGGGGAGTTAGCAAATACTTTACATAATTATAAACAGTATCTTACTTAAACCTTTATAAACCTAATGAATACAGGGGAGATGTGCACCTCGAAATTCAGAATGAAAATACTTTGTTTTTTCCCGATTTTTTTCCGTATAGTTCGTTCTCAATAAAACTGTATTGTTCTCAATATTTAGATTACTTTCAAATATATTTTTTTATATAAAAAACTAAATAAAAAAGTATATTAGAAAATACAGAGTAAATGTGACAAAAACTTAGAAACTTCTGCAACCTAGCAAATTGTAGCAAATTTTTGTTAAGGTTTTTTCAAGGCCTTCAAATTACTATCAAGGCGGCCAAATAAGATAAATAACGCCCTATTTACGCGCATGGTTCCAATATTTCTTATTCAAGCAGTAGAAATATTGTAGTATAAGTAGCCAATAAATAACCAACTTGCCTTTTCTTTAATTTGTCATCATTTTTTTCATTTAGAATTCAGAAACCTCATAAGAAAGGAACTAGGAAACTAATTTTAGGCAATAAACACTGTAAGTAATTCTTAATTATGACAATTTTAACTGGTAAAAAGAATACTCCCTTTTCAAAAAATCTGATAATTTCACATTTTTCATCTCATTAGAAAAAAATAATACGGATAATAAAAAGGTAGCTACAGTACTTACTTTTTATCACTTCAATAGTTTCGTTCCTTCTCCTCCATATTTCTTGTTGGTATTTCAATAATAGTATTCTCTGTATTATGAAAATAGAAATAAAATTGAATTATGGGACTGTACTTAGATATAGAAATTACCAAGTATATACAAGCTTATTATATAAATCGATGAAAAATGAAAAATAGTTTTGCTAAGTAAATAGTTCATTAAACACCTACGCACTATGAATGTTGAGGAAAAGAATTTCGATCAATACATATTCTGAAGATGCGTTTTTCTAATTAAGATAGAATTTGTAATTCTCAGATATCAAAACCGCAGTAATTCATCTCAAGCAAAAGGAAAGGAATTACTCTTTTGAGCTTTATTATAAGGGGTGATGGTGTTCGTGGTGGTGGTGTGGTTTTGTGGTGTGTGTGTGTGTGTGTGTGGGGGGGTGTCAAATCGCATTTTTTGAAATTTTTCACCCACAATATCAATTTATAATGACACCCCCTATTTTAATAAAAATTCAAAGCAAGACCTACCCTCTTTATTTTACTATCAACCCTCTATATTAGGCTCATATGTTTACATGAACAGCACTTACTGTAAAAATATGACTTTCTTTTGGAATAACAGTTACGTTGCTAAATTGTAATGTTTTGGTTCAAATTTAAACAGGAGACTTATTACACACAGGATCTTGAATATTAATCAAAGATACAAATATACCATGAAATTTCCTTGTTGGGGCCTTCTGTTTGAATTATCATAACAAAATGCTGGAAAAGAAATACCCCTCCCCCCCTCTGTTTTATTTTTACCCTTCAACTTTAATACAATTTCTCAAGTCTCTCTTCAGTTCATTTTATTTTGACTCCCCCATTTTGTGAACATTTTGGGAAATATCCACCCACTCTGCTTATTAGACCCCCCTACAATTAAGCACAAAAGAGTATAAGAAAACAAAGCAAACAAAAAAGAAATGATCGGTTTCTTTCATGATTCAACTTTTAGGAGCTATAAAGAAACAGCATTAATCATTTATCTACAGATTGAGTTTCAAAACTCAATAATAGGTGGTGTTTTAGCTGACGTTAAAAACCCTGCTTTCTTCATTAGATACATAAATAGATATTTTCATAGGAAGCATAAAAAACTTTCTTCAATGTATATTCAGGTAATATTTTTTTAATAATTATCATATCATGTAAGATAAACTCAAATCACTCTTCTACATTAAATTTGTCATTAAGAACATATTTAGATAAAAATCAGAGTTACAGCCAGTCTTAAGTTTATGTATAAAAAAACCCCTCAAAATTCTGATAGCTACTACATCTGACCATAAGAGGTGTGCAATCATTGTAACCGCTTAAAGAGCATACACTTCTCAACTGATAACAAAGAAATGATCATTCACCTCATGTTTTCCTTTTGTGATTAAGGCTCTGATTGCATATATACTTGTGTTGTCAATTTTTGATCATGTAGGGTTTGCAGATTCAAAATTCAACAAAATTGAGTATACTTGACAATTTTCTTTTTTATATGTGCCAAATTCATAGCAAGAATAATTGCATCGACCTAGTGACAGAAAAGAGAGATTAATTAAAACAAAAAAAATTGAAAGCCGCATGACTGGCAATATTATAAAAGAAACTATAGTATATAACTTTATGGTCCTTGTAGTATGAGCACCACACATGACTAGTTCGAAACCTTCGGGATTTAAATTACTGAAAACTAAAGCTTTTAGAAAAAGTAAAATTTTACTTTGCTCCGAGGTGAGGCATACCGCAACATGGTTAATTGCTGTCAGAAACAGCTGTGTCAAAAAAAAGCTAGGTACACCAGTAACAGAACTTTTTCATGGTGGTACTCAAAATGTGAAAAGTAAGGCAATTTTTTACAATATCTCTGATGAAACAGCCAGGAGTGTGACAAAGGATTAAGATTTTTTTTACTTCTCTGTCTCAGCTATCATATTTGCAACACTGACATTTGAAAAACTAATTCTATAAGGTTATTCATCAGAAGCAACACAGCAGTATAGCTTGTTAAAAAAAAACCGGTAGCGTGACATATATACCTTGTAAAAAGTTTGCTGAGGTGCAACAACAGTTATAAACTTTTTATACGACTGGGTTTTGTTGGTTATTGAAACCAGATTAGGAATGGGAAAACCGGGAAGAAAAGCAAGAATTTAGGAATACAAGGAACTGAAGCAGAAACTTTGCCTCTCTTAATTATAATTTTCATTTTTTCAAATAATAAAAAAAAACTATCATTAAAAAATTTTTTGGTCGCTACGGCACTGTATATTATATATATCCCGAGTCAAAGGTAGCCAATTTTGCCAAAACTTTTGCTTCCTTCCTCCAAGGAGTCGAATTCCACATTGATGTATAATTTTATAGGATTTTTTCAGCCTAGAAAAAGTGAGAACTTTGGGTCAAGTTGCGAGGAAATTCCCTGTTTTTTATGAAAAATCATCTGTCAAAATTCTTTTGAAATATTCTAATATAGCTAATGGAAAAAAGGTAAGAATGTGAAACGTATGGAATTTACTTTGCTAACTTTCAGAAATTTTAAGGAATATCTCTCATGGATTTTTACCATCAATAGGAGAATAGTACAGAGTTCCAATGGAATAGCCCAATCTTGGCCATGCTGCATGCCGTCAAACAGCTGTGCACGTGGCTTGCTCCTAGCTATATGCTGTATGTATATATAGACCCCTTGCGTTTGTTTATATTTTCGGCAGATTGCATCATGGTCACGTGACAAAATTGACAATTTGAACAGGTAAAAAGATGCTAAGGTTAAGTGACAGCATACCTAAAGACTCGCCCATTGCATTTTATCTTGACATATGTCAAACAAAACATCAAAATATCCACCTAGTTCAAGTTTTTATTTGTATAACTTGGTTCTTCCTTCTAAATCAGTAGTTGTTTACCACTCTTGCCTTTGTGCTAGCATCGCTCGCTCGCTTCTTGCCTGCTCAAATTTCTTTGGAGGTTTGGAACGAGTTTGTCAATCACGGAAAATGTAAACGAAGTCAAGGGGTCTATAAAAACAACTGAACAAACTTAATGTACATAGTTGCAGTTAATACTAATGCCACTAGATGCATTATAGGAACACTCTCAAAAACGAAGAATGGACAGGAAACTTCTAGCTATCTGACTGAAAACTACCAAAGACTGGCGGGTTGGCTGCTGCCTGAACCTGAAATGTTCCTTGTAAAAGTGGTGTAGAACTTGTTTTTGTTTCCTGGGATACTTCAAAAGCACTCTTTAAACATATTCAGTATTCAAATATATTCCTACCTTGCACTGGACAATAGGGTAGCTATACGAGTACGAGAGACATCGCCTGCCCTCCTGTTTTCCACCTCCTGGTGCTTGAAGACTTGTCAGCTCGTCCATTCTGTCCATAGTCCACGGGAAAAAGAAAGAGTGAAGATCGCGCGCTCATCATTTCTGTTTTTCTTTGTAAAAAGCACCGGCGTTATTAATAAATTTACAATGTTAATAAATGTTTTTTGAAAAAATTTAATCCAAAAAATATTTTAATAAAATTATTAAAATTTTAAAG
>JANSTP010335026.1:0-15995 GCA_025330745.1 Cladonema radiatum
CTTCGAAGAATTTAGAAAAAAGGTACCTGGGCTTAAATTCATTGTTTCAATATAGACTTTCGATTTTTGAAGTAAAATTTTAGGTGCCCTAAAGGATTAGATTGTTTCAGCCATTTCCCTGTCTAAAACCATCGCTATAGCAGCAAACTGTCAAGATTGGACCCAAATTATATAGGGCCATTTGGGGTATACGTGTACCAAGTTTGGTAACTAAAGGCAAAGTACAGGTAAAGTTATAGAAAATCCTCATTTATCGTCATTTATTCCGATTGCAATTATCCCCTGTTCCCCGGAAATCGTAAATCGTCTGGGGAGCATTGGAGTGGTTTCACTCGAAAATTTTTTGACGTTTTCTAATAGGTTTTTCTTTAACACAGTTTTTAACCAATGAACAGGCAGTCCCAGATCGCTATGCGATCCTTAACCTATATCAAAGTTCTAAAACCTCTAAGACATATTATCGATCTGGTCAAGTTTTTATTATAAAAGTTGCTGCACTTATAGAATCATAAGTCGTTGCGATGTTAACAGGATTAAAATAATAGAGCCTCTTCTAAAAATACATCACACATCACTGAAGCGTCATATAATCCTACAAGCGCAGATCATGCAAACGAGCACTACGCGATACCTTGCTAAAAATCTGCTATTTGTTATTTTAAAAAGTTGAGAAAATTAGTAAAAGACAGGCAGTTGCCATAGCAACCAACCGTCAATATGAGCCTAAATGTTTTTAGAACTCATTTAAAGTATATGTGTACCAAGTTTGGCTACTAAAAGCAAAGTATAGATAAAGTTACAAAAAATCTCAAAAATTGACCATTTCATGATGTCATAGGCCATTGCCATAGCAGACAACTGTCAAATTGGAACAAAAAGCTTTAGAACCATTCGGGGGGTATGTGTACCAAGCTTGGTTACTAAGAGCAATGAACAGAAGGAGTTATAAAAGTTTTATAAAGCGGACTTTCTAATGACGTTATAGGTTGTTGCTACAGTAACCAACCGTTAAAATCGGCCTAAAAACATTCAGTTTTTATATGTTTTTTGATGTATATGTGTACCAAGTTTTGTTACTAACGACAAAGTACAGGTGAAGTTATAGAAATTTTGAAAACTGAATTTCTAATGTCATAAGCTGTTGCAATGGCAACAAACTGTCAACATTTGGCCCAAATTATTCAGGACCATTTGGGGTATACGCGTACCAAGTTTGGTCACTAAAGGCAAAGTACACGTGAAGTTATTGAAAGTTTTCCCCATCGCAATTATCCCCTGTTTTCTACACGAAAAGTCTTTTCATACGGAAAAATGTCAGGAACATTGGAGTGGCTTGACCCCAAAATTTGTTCACGTTTTCTGATTGGTTCTCTTTTTTAAGAGTTTTGAGCCAATGAAAATCTTTGATTTCGCTTTCATTTTCCAAATAAGCCGTGCTCACTTCCATCAAAAGAGTGTAACTCTACGCTTTTAATATATACTAGCTGCATGCAGCATTGCACGACGCTGAAACGTCGTATTGGCCTGCTAACGCAGTCCTAGATCGCTGCGCGATCCTATACCTATATCAATATTCTAAAATATCTAAGACATGTTGTAGATTGTTGGCCTTGTTATCAAGTTGTTTTTTAATATCTTTACTTGTAAAACTATAGACAGTTGCGATGTTTACAGAACTAAATATATCACACGACGCTGAAGCGTTGCATGATCTTGCAAGCGCAGATCAAGCAAAAGATCGCTATGCAATCCGTTGCTGACAATGTTGCAATCACTATCTGTTATTTAGAAAGGGAGAAAAAAAGCCATAGCAACCAACTGTCAAACTTAGTCTAAAAATTTTCAAAAATTATTTAGGGAATATGTTTACCAATTTTGGTCACTGAAGGCAAAATACAGGCCAAGTTTGAAATATTTTCAAAAATTGGTCTCTAAATGACGTCTTATGCTATTGCTATAGCAACCAAAAGTTTAAATTTTGCGAAAAAGTTTCAGAACCACTTGAATTATATCTGTAAGAAGTTTGGTTACAAAAGGCAAAATAAAGGAGTAAAGTTATAAAACATTTCGAAAAATGGACTATTTAATGACATATTAGGCCGTTGCCATAGCAACCAACTGTCAAAAATGCACTTAAAAACTTTAGATCCATTCGAGGGGTATGTGTACCACGTTTGGTTAATAAAGGGAAAGTACA
Source organism: Cladonema radiatum (assembly GCA_025330745.1). NCBI lineage: Eukaryota > Metazoa > Cnidaria > Hydrozoa > Anthoathecata > Cladonematidae > Cladonema > Cladonema radiatum. Next base: position 2,198 of record JANSTP010335026.1, read on the forward strand.
GAAGTAGTTAAAACAGTTTTATGAAACAGACCTCCAAATGACGTCATAGGTCGTTGTCATAGTAACCAACAGTCAAAATTGGTCTAAAAATTTTCCAAACTATTCGATGTATATGTGTACCAAGTTTGGTCATTAAAGCCAAAGTACAGGTGAAGTTATAGAAAAATTTGAAAATTGAACTTCTAATGATGTGATGTGATGAGCTGTTGCTATAGTAACAAACTGTCAAATATGCGGGACCATTTGGTCTATACGTGTACCAAGTTTGGTTACTCAAAGGAAAGTACAAGTTAAGTTATAGAAAATGTTCTCCATTGCACTTATTCCCTGTTTTCCAGTTTTCTAGACGGAATGTTTCATTCTGAAAACGTCAAGAACATTAGAATGGTTTCATTCCAAAAATTTTTGACGTTTTCTGATTGGTTTTCTTTTTGAAGAGTTTTCAACCAATGAATATCTGGGTAAAAATTGGAGAAAACTACATTTAAAAAGACGAGCTTTCGCTTCTCACTGGAAGCATATTCATGTCAATGAAGAAAATATTTTTTTACAAAATTTAACATAGAATTAAAATAGTCCCAAGAGGCTTACATTTAATAAAAAAGGTATAATGCCGCTGATGTCATAGTTCTGTTCAAAACCGGTTTATTCCAGGCAATCAGCAAGCTCTCCTTAATTTCAATTTGAATTTACTTGATTCTCTTGCAATGATCTTTCAAGCGATATGATCATAAATTGCTGATTTGACGGACTGGTCATCAATTACTTTATTAACATTCCTTTTCTTCCTCAAGCCTACGGCACGGCCAGTAAGTGGAGAGAGCTGGAGGTGTTCACATGCCCTGACTTTGAAATGTCGGTTTGTTTTACCGATATAAGTAGCGTTGCAGCTGAAACGCGTAAACTCATCGACTAAGCAAGAACATTATAAATTATCAACTCTTTCCTTGAACTTAAATAATGATGCGAGGGTGGTTGACGTTCGAAAAACAACTTTTAATTTTGCAAAATGGTAACAACCTTCAAAAATGGTTTTGCATACGAGTTCTTGTTTCCAAAGAGCTTTTCCCCAAGAACGGAATAACAACAGGCAAACCCTGCTTTGGTACGGTGCTCACAGTTGGATTAACTTCTCCTAACAAATTATTTAAGAAGTTTTTAACGAAGTTGTAAACGGAATTGGAGGGATAAGAATTCTTATTAAGATTATCATTCAGCCTTTCAACTTCTTCATAAAACTTTTGGTAGTCCGATACGATCCTAAGGCAACCATATAAAAGTGTGTGGACTAATCCAAACTTACAACCATCAAAAAAAAACTGTTATAGTTGGTAAATACACCACTAACAGTCGGTTTTCGATATACTCGTGTGGCAAAACCGTTATGTTGACGACACACTAATACATCAAGAAACTGGAAGGTGGTTATAAGGTTGATTGGTATGAGATTGGATTAGTCCATTCAGTTTTATATGGTTGCTTTAGGATCGTATCGGACTACCAAAAGTTTCATGAAGAAGTTGAAAGGCTGAATGATAATCTTAATAAGAATTCTTATCCCTACAGTTTCGTTGACAACTTCGTTAAAAACTTCTTAAATAATTTGTTAGGAGACGTTAATCCAACTGTGAGCACCGTACCAAAGCAGGATTTGCCTGTTGTCATTCCGTTCTTGGAGAAAAGCTCTTTGGAAGCAAGAACTCGTATGCAAAACCATTTTCGAAGGTTTTTACCATTTTGCAAAATTAAAAGTTGTTTCTCGAACGCCAACCGCCCTCGCATCATTATTTAAGTTCAAGGACAGAGTTAATAATTCATAATGTTCTTGCTTAGTCTATGAGTTTACGTGTAGCAGCTGCAACGCTACTTATATCGGTAAAACAAACCGACATTTCAAAGTCAGGGCATGTGAACACCTCCAGCTCTCTCCACTTACACATACTGGCCGTGCCGTTGGCTTGAGGAAGAAAAGGAATGCTAATAAAGTAATTGATGACCAGTCCGTCAAATCAGCAATTTATGATCATATCGCTCGAAAGATCATTGCAAGAGAATCAAGTAACTTCAAATTGAAATTAAGGAGAGCTTGCTGATTGCTTGGAATAAGCCGGTTTTGAACAGAACTATGACGTCAGCGCCGTTATACCTTTTTTAATACGTGTACGCCTCTTAGGACTATTTTAATTCTATGTTAAATTTTGTAAGAAAACATTTTGTTCATTGACATGAATATGCTTCCAGTGAGAAGCGAAAGCTCGTCTTTTTAAATGTAGTTTTCTCGAGTTTTTACCCCAATGAATATCTTCTATTTCACTTCCGCTTTCCAAATAACGAGTGCTCACTTCTATAAAAGGAGCTGTACTCTACACAAATTATATATAGATATACTAGCTGCAACCAGCATTGACCTGACGCTGAATCATTGGTTCGGCCTGCTGACGCAGAAACACTCTTGCTGATATTAAAAATTTAAGTAAATGTAGCCTGTATATTTGGAATTTTAAATTTTAAGTTTTTATTAGATCCTTGCTATAGCAACAAACTGTAAAATTGCCTTTAAAGTATTCTAAACTCTTTGCAGTGTATGTGTACCAATTTCGATCACTAAAGGCAAAGTACTGGTGCAGTTATAAAAGTTTTCAAAAAGTGACTTTTTCATGTCGACACAGCCCATTGCCATAGCAACAAACACTCAACATATACTTAAAATATTCACAACCATTTGGGGTATAAGTGTACAAAGTTTGGTTACTAAAGGCAAAGGACAGGTCAAGTTATTGAAATTTCAAAAATTGACCATTTAATGACGTCATAGATTGTTACTATAGCAACCAACCGTTAAAATTGGCCTAAAAATACTCGGAACCATTTGGGGAACATTTGTACAAAGTTTAGTGACACCAAGGAAAGAACAGATGAAGTTATTAAAAATTTTGAAAACGATCTTTTGATGACGTTATAGGCCGTTGCTATAGCAACCAATCGTCAAAATTTGTCTAAGTTTTTCGGAACGATTCGATTTATATGTGTACTAAGTTTTGTTAATAAAGGCAAAGTAAAGATGAAGTCGAAGAAAATTTGAAAATCGAAATTCTAATGATGTCATAAGTTGTTGCTATAGCGACTAACTGTCAAAATTTGGTCCAAAATTTGCGGGGTCATTTCGATTATACGTGTACCAAGTTTGGTCATTAAAAGTTATAGAAATTTTTCCCCATTGCACTTATTCCCTGTTTTCTACACAGAAAGTTTCATTTGGAAAACGACAGGAACATTGGAGTGGTTTCACCTCAAATATTTTTGTATTCAAATTGGGTTTTTCTTTAAAACAATTTTGAGCCAATGAGAATCTTCTATTAGTCTTTCGTTTTCCAAATAAGCAATTTATGGCCGCACTTAATATAACGCTGGAGAATTATTGTTGTTGATGATACTAGCTGCACGCAGCGTCGCACGACGCTGAAGAACCTAATTTGGAAAAAAATTGGATTTTCTTTTTTATATAATGATTTTTATCCAAAAGTTTACCCGGAATTCAAATTCAAAACACCAAGACGTTTTGCGGATTGACTGATCTGTTTTGATATGTGTTTTGCTCGCTTTCCACAAGGAGGACATTTTAACTGTCATCCTTCTTCAAATTTCAGATTTAACATACAATTTTAGTAGATTATTAAAATATTTCTTAATAATCTTCTGTCTGTTAGGGTTAGTTTTAATTCTCACTCTATTTACAACAGTTGTTATTGATAGTTTACTTTTTACGCTATTTATTAAATATATTATTTCACACTGTTATTCATTCTTTTTTTTGTTAAGTTATTACCAATACCCTACTAAATGTTATTACATATTTTCATCCTTTAAATGGATATAAAGCTCTAAGTTTTAATTATGACATCAAGTTGAACGATATCTACATCACTCCTTGTTTTAACACGAAATTTCATTAATCTTTTGAAAAGAGACCGGTAATAATCAATATATAACAGAGGATTTATGAGAGTATTGGTAACATTGATGATCATAATTATTATTAAATTATTAAAATTATTATTATTAAAAGGTAAAGAATTTCTCCAAAGTAAATAAACCGCAAGAGGGAACCAGCAGATAAAATAAGCAAGAAAAACTGCGACAACAATTTTTGCCTCTTCAATTTCATGCTTGAATCTGGAAATAGCATTAGATTTTGAGTTTGCCTGTCCTTCTGTCTTGTTCGCTTGCATCTTTGATTTTGATTTACGGCGTTTCATCAGCAAAACTACCAAACCTATGTATAGTGCTCCATAGAAGACCATAGACAAAATGATAATACTCCCATAGACATATCCAAAGAAATAGTAATATTCAATTATTGAATTTGCTATTCTGATTCTTCCTAAGTAACCCAGCATAAGTAGTAGAATATTAATGAAGAAGCTTATAACGCATACTATGACCATGTGTTTAACTGTTACCTGCATTTTTACGAAAAACGGTTTGTATAATGAGATATATCGAAAAATAGTTATGAGCATTAAGGCAGATAACGATCCCAACAAGGGGATAACAAAAAGTAAGATATGCAATACCATTAACAATGTTGCATGAAATCCTTTATATGGTGTGTATTTATGCACAAAAAATTCGATCTCGACTGTAAGTAGAATGAGCAATGACGTTAAATCATAAGTGCATAAATTAAGCAGTAATATATAGTAAGGTTTGGTACGACTCTTCCAAAGCTCTTTGAATGCTTTTGCGTTTGTTAATAGAGCCAGAATAACAATGACTTGAAGAACGATTCTTGGAGCAAACGTTTCATCGAATGATGATAACATACCAGCTTTCAGGTTTTCTTCAAAAGTAGACAAGCCTTTGTCAAATAATCCTATGAGAAGTAAGTAAAGGTCAAATTTTTCAGAATTGTCAGTTTAATAAAAATCTTAGTAGACGTCCCTGACTGAAATTGAATCTTTTTTCCTTACTTAAAATCCAAAACCTTAGTCCATGAACGTTAGCCCATTTAACCTTGTAATTTTGAAAGGTTTACCATTTTTAGAACCACCAAGTAATGAGATGGTTTTTCGTCTCTATTATCTCTGACTTGCCCAACAAAACTTATGGTTTTGTTTCTAATGGACTTGTTTTTTGATCTATAACCATTGCCCTGCCCATAACCATATTAGTTCTTTAAGTAATCTGTACTTAATGAAATGCTTTTCACAAAATATTCTGAAAAATCAAAGATTTTATTGTCAATGAAACTATATAAATAAAAGAGTGAAATAAAAATCAGCAAGCGTTTCAAAATATTAACGTTTATTAAAAACAACCAATTTGGATAAAAATTAAATTTTTACTTTCCCGGTGCGTTTTTCGAAGAATTAGACCTTCCTTAGTGAACCCGGCCTAACATTCGCTTTACCCAGTGAGCCCGATCATCCTCACTGAGTCACTAAGATAGGGGTGTATATAAGATATTTATTATTCTATGGCTATTTGAGTTTAACCAGGCGAAATAATGGAAAATAACCCTGTAGTTGCGTATATCAAAATGGTGGTGAGAAGGCATCGATCATTTCAATCCTATTCAGATCGGGCTTTTGAGGTCTCAATCCGGTTGGCGGAATCCGCCCACCCTCCAAGATCTTCCTTACTACTTACCTAATTTCCATCAAACTTGCTAGATTGTTAGAATAACTACTCTCTTTGAACGTTTTGTTACCATTTTGAGTTGCTGACTTCATCAATTTTCGAAACACACTCTTAAAAAATGGCACATTTCTATGAAATATACTGTATTTATAGTAAGTATATAAAATATCGAGTTCTAGGTCGTTTTACATGTGTAGATATGACTATATTGAAAATTGGCACTAAAAACTAGAAAATAACGCATTTTTTGGCATTTTGATGACGTCATCACTTAATCACGTGACCTTAGGGGGCCATTTTTGAATTTTTTGAAAGTGCTCATGGTACTTTATATCTGTGCAAAGTTTCATTTCATTTGGTTAAGTATTTCAGGATTTAACCTGGGGAGGTAGTTTTTAACCCCCCTCCTCAGGTGTTTAACGTCCATGAAAAAGCCCAGGTAAAATAGGGTTAAATGAAAACTTTAAGCATTTGGTAAAGCAGTTTATTAAACTTTTAATGAAAAATCATAGATATATCCCTTTCGGTGACTATCCTGTTGGTTACGTAACATACAAAATCTAGTAACCAGCCATAAAGTTGAGGGAAAAAAGCCATCATAGATTATTTTTCTAGTCTATCACATTTGATTCTTACTACTATACCATTCAAGAATAATTTTTTGATAAGAAAGCTAAGTCATCGCGAGAATGTTAAGTTGCAATACATGGCTAGTCCACAGAAGGTCTTAGAGTATACAAAGCAAAAGAAATCTGAAAATCTTTATGTTGAAAACAAATTTGAAAGGTAAATACAGCAGCTCTGTCTACGTATTACAAATGCACCATTGTGTTTACCTATCAGCTAGTATAACTAGTGTAACTAATATTCCGGTTCTAAATAAATCACATTAGCTTTACTTTGGATGCATTTTTATGTTAAAATTTCTGGACCAAGTTTCTTTTGCAAATCCTTTTGTTATATTGACATATTTTTCCTTCATATATTTGCACCTATGTTACTGTTGCTAAATAAAAATAAATTTTTTGATAGTGATGCTACTTTTCCTTGTGTTCCCAAATGATCAGTTATTTTTTATTTTTTCTCACTGACATTTTCAGACCATTGAAGTTATGCCATTGTGACATAGATCCATTTTACTGACTAGGGAATCTTTTTTCTTCTGAAATAAGGAAAAAGTGACATTGTTTTTATTTTTGACATTTTATTGCGGCAAAGATTTAACCCTATTTGACCCAGGGTGTGTGTGTGGGGGGTAAATTTACCCCCCCCCCCTTGTCAAACTTTTTTTAATTGCTTCCGTTCTACTTTAGATTGAAGCATGATTTTTGGTAACTTTTAATAAAATTTTATGAGGAATAAAATGGTGAAAAAAATTTTTAAAATTTTTGGGCCATTGGCCCAAAACAGGGGGGTTACTTTCAGGGCGTAACACCATTTTCGGCCCAATATCACTAAAAATGGATCCAATTGCATTTTTTGGATTCAAGATATGGTTTTTTTGGTTTATTCGAACAGTTTCAAAGTTTCTTCAAAGGTCTAGTGCAAAGAAAGATGAAATTAGTTTTTCGGGGCGTCAAAAAACCCGATTTTCCCCGTTTTTTGCCCGTTTTCAAGGTCGCGGAGCCCAAGAACAATTGAATGATGACGTCATCAAATTCGGTGTACTCTTGGGAATAATTTTTTTATTTTTGTAATTGATTTATGTTGGTCTACTATCATGCAAAGAATTATTGCTTTTTGACTTTTACTTGGTTAGATATGGAGTAACAAATATTTGCTCAGTAGCACGAAATTGCAAAATTACCGCTACATTAGTTCCAGGCCCCACCATTTCTCGAATTACGCCGAATAGTAGCTAGTTTTGCTTTTTTTGATAAATTCCAACCTATTTTGTTGTGATTTGACAGAAAAAAAGACCTGCAGAAGCCAGAATGTTGCCAAAGACAGCATTTACTAAGTTATATTGAAATACAGAAAATCGGCTACCCGAGGGAAAGTCCGTGATGACGTCATCAAAATGGCGACCCCCAGGTCAATTTTTTTTTCATTTTAAAAAGTATTTATAAGAGTCTACTATCGTGCAAAGTTTCAAGTTCAGACGATGTTTGATTCCTGAGAAAAGTAGGGGGGGGGGTTAAATTTACCCCCGGGGCCGAATGATCCCTCCCCTCAGCACCCCGGGTCAAATAGGGTTAATTTCTAGATTTTTATAAATTCCCTAGGCTTGTCTGCAATTGAGATTATCTGTTACTTCATTAATCCCTTGTATATTGAGTGCTTTTGTTGTTATTATGAGGGTTATGTATAGCATAAAATTCAAAAACAAATTTGAATATTGAGTTTTTATTTAAAAAGCAAGTTATAACTATTTGAGGGCAAAATGTGAAACTTTCATACTGATTTCATCTCTCCAATTGAAAATTCTTTTGCTATTTATTTGTTACTATAGCTGGTATGCAATCTGGAATACCGTACCACTGACTTGGTATAACTAAACTTTTACCATTATTTTATTTGGCCCTTTTCGGGGAGTTTGTCTGGCTGTAAAAGTTTTATTCTAGGTTTTTTGTGTGGATTTTTTAAGGCCTTATTACCATATTTAAATACTGAAGTAGCCATTTTAGAGCATCTTGGGGCCTAAAATCTTTCGCCGCCAAACCATGGTAGGCTGTAATTTTAGGCACTCAACTAAAAGTAAATTTTGCTCCCCTTGAAATTTTTTCTGGATACACCCCTGCTAATTTATAAATCATGGCGAACTGGGAGCTTATTTCTCCGCTAAAATGGCTAAACGACTCGATATACATGAAAAGGTGGACAAAAATGTAAAGCTTTGTTGGAGTGAGAGGAAAAGTAGTCCCAATTTTTACCCTGCAAACTGCAAAATTCAATGAGGGAGACTTTCTACTATTTGAATCTCTCTACAATATGAGCAATAACATATCCCCTTGGAATTCGAACTAGAGATAGTCAACTGTACTATTCTGCTAATTCAGGCAAAAAAGGCCTGTTTCGAATATATTGAGAATCCATAAATTTAGATTCAGAAGGAATTCTCCTTGTAAAGGGTTTTGGTGGAAATATTGATTATGATGCTGAATTATAAAACAGTACATGGGTTTTTGATTAAGAATATTTTTAACAGAAGAAATGTTAATGTACGTAAGCGAATAAGCAACAACCAACTTGAAATGGCTCTCCTCCCTCCCCACGCTTCCTCCGCCTCTGTCTCAAAAATGTAATGACATCCCATATTGAATGTAAAGTGTAAAAGTTGAAAGGTAGTGCTTGGAGCAATGTATTTTAAAATTTCTAACGAATCCTAAGTTGACAAAATGCCAGAAACACTTGAAGATATTATTAAAGCTTTTGATAATGGACCTCTTCCAGAATCACATAATGTCAAACTTTTGTCGACTTATCACTCAAATCTCAAAACCAAACAAAGCAGGTTTTCAATAACAAACTCAAAAACATTTTTATAGAAATACCCACTCTTTCATCCAAGTGGAGGGCACTTATTACTAGAAAAGATACTCAAACGCAAGGCATGCTAGTTCTTACCCTTCAACTATTGGCTGGGAGCAAAGAAGCAACAATATATCTGAAAAAAATTGGTTATTCAAGATCTCAAGCCCCTCAGAGAGTCTTAAAAGTCTAAAATGCCCTAAAATTCAAATTATTGGAAACTTTGTCCTAAAATTATTCTAATTTTGAGTAAGTTGTCCTAAATATCATATAAGTTAGGATAAAGTTCAAAATAAATATTAATATCTGTTCTCGGCAAACATTGTCTGTACATAGTTCTTGTTAGGATAAATACTGTATTTTTTGTCCAACGACCCAGCTACCAATATATTAAAGTTTGTCATTAATTATTGGGCAGTTGGGTTGTCACAAAATAAAGTTATTATGATTCAATTGAAATTAATATATACGCCATCATGAATTGCTGGCTAGTTGGGTTGTTACTCTTTGAGTTGTCTTCAAAAAGTAATTTATTTTGATGCAAGTGATATTGATATACCGTATGCACTATTTTATACTACTGGGTAGTTGAAGGGTGCTTCGTCGTCAGGTTGTAAAGAATGAAATTTAAAATTATAATGCAATCGGAGTTAAAATTGGTTCTTGGGGCTTTAGATATATCCTGGAAGATTTGATACTTATAAACTTCCTCCATTTTTTGTTATGTTCCTTTCTATCCAACCATTCTAGGTAATACTCTTCCAAGTGAGTGTACCATATTACTCTGGATCTTTTGATCATTCACCCTCTTAGCCTTTTCAACCATATTTTACGGTATTATTTACAGCTTTTGATTCTTTGAATAGTTTTTTTTATTCCAGCTTATATTCAGCTGCTGAGTTCTTTGGGTTTTATTTATGTAAATTGCTTTATTTTGTTTTATTTTTGATATATTTTTTGTGTGTGGCAATCATTTATTCACATTTATATTGTACCGTATGTACATCAACATAGAAAATTACGGATAGCACCCCTAGTACTCATGTCTTTTTTATATCTGATTGTCAATTCCACTTTTTATGACAGACAATGCCCTTCATTTAACCAGTGAGGTTTCTATAGGAGAACAGATTTAAAGTCTTAACAGAGTGAAAATCACTAATTAATAGTAATCACTAATTATGATATCAAGCATAGTTTTTTTGAAGACTTTGTCGATCTGGGTTTTAGCTATTGAAATATCACTAATTCTGAAAATTATTCTTTATTTAAATCCAAATTAAAAAAGAGCGTCGTCAATACCTCCAGAGAGTAAAACTTCTGATTATCATGAGTTACACTAAACCCTTTCTTGTAAGTGAGACAAGAAAATATATTTTAAGACTGAAAGCGAAAATAAATTATAGAGTCCAGTGAGTCAGTCTTCCTCTAAGCTCGAGAAATTCATGATAGACTAAAACTTAGTTTCAATGACTTGAAAATATGTGTATAATATTGAAATATATATTGTTATATATATTATTAGATAATTTTTCTACCCTATGAATATGTTTTAGGTGATATTGAGTTCGAAATATATCTATTCTATTCTATTCTAACATTTCAGTTTTTTTTCCTGTATTGCCCCAGATTTCTCTCAATTTTTGCACTAACATGCCCTAAAATACTGTCTAAATTTGTCCTAATTCATACAAAAATTACCTGATATTACTCTGGGAGGTCTGAACTTCAATGCATCCGTGGATTTGAAATCCAGGAGTGATGAGTTATGTTATGTTTTATGAGTGATCAATTTAAGCTGTCAGTAGCAAGTTTTAATCACGAGTTTAGAATTTCGACTACAAGTTTAATGTACAATGGCAGATAAAAACATTTGGCACAAGAGAAAAGTTGAGCAGTTTTCACATTTTGCTTTTCATTGAACAAGCAATTTTTGAGCATCCAAATTGCGATTGGACAGTTTTGGCGATTCCCGTTTGTAGTCAGCCTAAAGGCCTACAAAACAGAGAAAGAAAAGAGCTGGGTAGTTTTCACCTATTCAGTGCCATTATTTTTGTCAATAATTGTAGTTGTTTGATTGTCAACATTTCTTGTTTTCATAGCCGAGAATAGCAACATGACTACGTTATATATAGAAGTGTAAAACAGCAAAAATACCTAGCTCTCTGAAAACAGCCATCCATAAATAATTAAAAATATTATCTTCTATAGACAATAGATATTCTGCTCCCTGACTCTCTTTCAAACAATTCCTAACCCCAAAGCTCTAATTCATTTTCCGTGGATCCTGGTTCCAAAACAAGGGAGTAAATATCTAAACAAAAAATACCCTCAATGCATTTCTAGGATACATTGTGCAGTTATGAACAACTGTATCAATTATTCCCGTTGAATGAAAATCAAATCAGGAAAAAGCATTTTATCTTATGACGCCTTTTTCACGACAAATAATTGACACCAAACAGGTGCAAAGGTCTCAAATCATTGTCAAAATAATATTGCATTAGATTTTTGGCAAATTTAAAAGCTGAACATTGAGGGTATAATTCTGGATAATGCATCTGGATTAGCCTGTCCAAATTTATTTGCCAAAAAGGTTTCCTTTAAAATGTTCTTAAAATTATTTTGTTTAAAGACACAAAATTTAAAGACACATTACAGGTTTCGGAATAAATACATCAAAACTACTCTCAAATTGACCACTAACCCTATATTGGCGCCTAAATTTGAACTCGTAAGATAAAAGGTAACTCGCAACTTGTAATTCGTTGATTAGTAACTCACATTCATCGAAGCATAGATAGTAATGATATGTGCCAAGAGACTCTGCCAGGATATGGAAATACCTACGCCACTAATATGACTTTGTAAAAAGCAAATGACTACAGGTAAGAAAAAATATATATAAAAGGCCATTACTCACTCTACAAAGCAACAATTCATCTGACAGTGATTTGGATTTTGACTATGAGAGTAATTTTTAAATCTCTAATGCTTCTTGCATATACAAATTCTGCTCATTTTAGAGTGGTCCAGAACCTTTTCTAAAAGCGTTTTTTATTTGTTAATTAATGACCAAACAAAAGTCGAGTTCGGTTCGATCTTTAAGGAGGTAATTACTTTTAATGACCAATCAAATTTGATTTTAGGAAATAGATCTGGAAGACCCACATTTTATGCTGACTTTAACAAAAACTTCTGACGTCAGTATTCTGACAACCAATCATGTTACTTCAAAAATGCAAGAAGACATCCGTTTGGTAAGTTCCATGGTAATGATGTCTATGTAATTAGTTGAAAGAACCTCCGGTAGGAAATACATCTTTGAAAGCGAGGTAAAACAGTGTCACATTAGTCTTAGTAATTAAAAATATTATAATTTGAGCTATTATTTAATTGTAATTTACCCAGCCCAAAAAGCTAGCTAGGATAAAAGGTATCATTTATAAATTTTCAAGCATGCTTTAGAGCCCAAAATATCGCAAAAATACAATTTTTAGTTTGATAAATAGGCTAAGACCTTAAAAATTTTAGAAATGGCTGTATATATTGAAATGTTAATTTAGATGCATGATTGTCTCATATACCCTTTCTTTGTTTCAAATGCTCTTTCAATACATACAAATCATAGCATGTTTTTGAAAAAAAAAATTGACTGACCGAAAAAAATGATGCCATTGGCCACTTGCTCCCAAAGGTACCAGGGTGAATTCAGTAATTTGGATCTCGCTTAAACTGAATCTATAGAGAGATTTAACTTTTAATTATTAGGTATAGTATTAATTATTTCAACCATATACGTTATCTCACTCGTTTACTCAGACATATATTATTTGTATAAAGTTGTAGGTTATCTGATAAAACGCTGAATTTTCTGATATTTGAGTTGAAACTTAATATTTCGTACACAATTTTCTGCTACATATTGAGATGAGAACTTTTTTCTCGGCATTACCATATAAGAAAAAATATAAAAATAAAAAAATCAATTCTTTTACAAATTTGTAATAGGTCTTAAGCTAATTTCACTGTGCTAAAGCATAAGAATTGATATAGAAAATCTTTCGAGCATGACGTATTTCGCATGTTGTCAATCATTGAATTTTTTTTTTTAACTTTTAAATTCATTTTAGAAAAGTAATCGATCATAACCATATCTGTGGGCAAGTGCGTCTTTCATTTCCTGGCGTTCTATGGGTACGGAAGTTTTTGAACCAATAAACTTGTTTTATTTTCATCGAGAATCTGCTCGTTAAAATTGGTTAATAAATAGCACACATATTTGTTTCAGTGATTTGGTCTGACCCCAAAACTAAATGATTTGGTGAATGGACGAAAATAAGAATAAACGTATATACTTTTAGGTTATAACTTTAATACAAATAGTACATTATCAGGCAAATACACGTCTAAAACAGATGTCTGAAGCAATATATTCCATAAATTTTGGACAACTGCGTTTTTTTATTGAAAACTTTTACAAATTCGATATTTAAGATAAACTTTGTTCAAAGTCGATAGGAATATACAAAAAGAAGAGCTAATTAACGTCAACAGTGGTACTAATTAAGAACAGAATTACAAAAAAAATAATAACAAGACACCAAATAGCGTAAAAATTCCCGTAGAAACACCTTATGGTGCTCATCGTCATAAATGGGGTGGTTCAAGTTTATTTATCTCTTTG
>JANSTP010335137.1:0-15991 GCA_025330745.1 Cladonema radiatum
ATGTTCTATATGTTCTATATGTTCTACATGTTCTATATGTTCTACATGTTCTATATATTCTATTTGTTCTATTTGTTCTACATGTTCTACTCTTGATAAATATGAACTTACACCTCTATAGCTCAATATTTTAGAGCATCAATATATTAAATGTTGAATATATTGAAGATCTAGGTGAAAATCCTAGTAGAGGTATCATAGTCTGTGTTGCATTGAAAGCAATTATTGTGGATCAGGGTTGAAAGAAATAAACAACAAAATTAAGTTATTTTGTGTCAACACACGTTTTCTGATATCTTTTGAAACAATATATCAAAACATCTTTTCTAGTTGATGCAGGTTCTGTGCTAGCTGGTGTTTTTTTTGACCTGTTTCAGCTATGTATACTGCTCCAGTCTCTTCATTGAGCATTTTAATTATTGCTTTTAGTTTTTATGCTTGACATACACCTTAAGATATCTGGATAATATGTATTTAATCTCTTGTACTGTCATGAAAAACAGTAAACAGAGTAAGTGAATGGTTAGAGATTCCTGCAGCTTTTACATTTGGAGTGTTTTACAAAGCGGAATATTCATGTTTTTGCCAATATTTGGATCAATGACAGCTTTCCAAGCAAGAAGAAGTCGAACTCTTTATTCCATGAGTCATAGACAATGTTTTACAGGTACAGCCCTCAGAAATACCAAAAATATAAGGGCAACAAGGTCAGTTTTCCGTTTTTTCAGCAGTAAACTTCCTAGAATTTCCATGATTTCACCGTGAAAAATATTTTTTACCAAAGTCTCGTTCCCAGTTTCTTTGGCAACCTGAGATTTTGCACGCGTCGTGACATATCTCTCTTTTGATTGACGTGAAGGTTATCTACTTGTGGAACTATCGGTTTGCAAAACAATTTTTTTAATCTTTTTCGATCCTTCCTTTCATCTTGTCTTCAGAGCTCAATATTTGTTTCAAGGATGATCATGATGGCTATGAAGCTAGCAAAGTATCTCTTTTTGAGACATTTGATATAAATATGTAATTTTTGTGTAAGCTGTTATTAGGATAAAAACAGGAAAAAACCGTAAAATAATAAATCAAGATTTTTCTTGAATTTCAGAATTTAGACCCAAAACATGAATCAACGTTCCATCTTTAGTAGACTAGTTCTAGAGACTAAACTAGTCTACATCTCTAGATATAAAGCTAAGATTCGTGTCCTCAAGTCGGAGGAAGCAAAATTTTTCTGCGAACTTGGCCATTCTTGATTGAAAATTGGCTGTTTCTGACTGATGTCAGGACAAGGTGAAGTAGCAGTGCATGGATATATCAATAAACAAAGATAATCTAAACTTATATAACAAAGCTTTTCTTTTCTTATATCAAAAACATCAGGTCTATCTTTATGAACAAAAAGATATATATATATTTCCCGGAACTGGGAATGTCCTTTATTTGGTGTCCTTCTTCAACACTAGATATTAAATAAGATATCAACGAGTTACAAAATAAAGTTTAAGAAAGGACCAAGAAGTAAATTTAGTATTGAACATAAGAATTTACAAATTTCTAGGCAAATAAAAAGATGAATTATTTATTTATAAAATTTTAGAAACTTTTCACACGTCTTTTCTATCTCTTTAGTTGATGATATGAGAGCATGGTGAGGGTATTAACCTGAATCAAAAATATTCTTAGTTAAAGGGATTCTGTACTCTGATTCCAGCAGATATTTGATTGGCTATTCAAACTTTTCTGAGAAAAAACTTTCATAAAAATTTTAAGTGAAGATATTTTATATTATGCAGACGTGAGACAGACAAATTTTTTTCTTCAAAATGGCTGCAGCGAGCGTAGCTAGCGAAGCAGAAGCACATTTTTGAACTGTCTAGGAACATCTACTTGCTTTATGGATGATAAAAGACTGCAAAATTTATCAAAACAGCTTAGTTGTTCTTTCAAAATCTGGAGATATTTTAGTTTTTCTAACTCAGGTGACATTTTTTGAGAAAATGACAGCAGATCAGGGTGAAACAACAGAGTTCCCAAAATTTTGTCTTTGTACTTTGTTTCATTTTTTTAAGAATATTCTGGCACTGTTGTTTCACCTTGTCCTGACTTCATTTTCTCATAAAATGTAACCTTAGGTATAGGTAATAGTATAACTTGTTTGCTGTTTATTCTGTGTAATTCATTTTCATTTTAGTTAGCTATATGAATTTTAAAACAGAGAAATGCATATCACTTGTGAAAAGCATTGTTAACAAATATCAAGAAAACAATATTATATCAAAGTTTTTCTATGATACATATTATGGTCTTGAAACACCTGATATAAATAATGTTTTTCTTCCACATGTACTTGTTTGGGACCCGTTATCACAAGTAAAAGTTGTTGAAGGTCTTACTTGCCCCTTATGCTTGGTAGATACAAAAGAGAAAGTATCTTTAAAGGCAACTGACGAATGGACAGAGTTCCAAAATAATGCGAGGATTCCAAGGACAATATGGGATCATTCATGGTTCACAATACTAGTTGGAAAAATTTATATATGTAAAAACTCTCATAGGTTAGTTTCATACCATGCAGGCATTCTTAAGCAGTTACCATTCTTCACAGTACCATTTCTTCTAACTCATGATAGTGGAGTCTCGAAAAAACTGTATGATTCTGTCATCCGAATGGTTGAAATTGGATCGTCATTCAAATCAATCCAAACATTCATCAAGGAACAATATTTTGATGAATACATGCGGCGAAAAGTTTTAATATCCCAAAATTTTCCCCTTGTTCAAGACTCATTTAACAACCTTTGTCCAGGTGTCAATACCTTAATTAAATGGTTTATGTTTCACTATGAAAACTTCAAAAAATCTTATGAGAAATATTTTGACAGCATTAGTTTTGATTCTTTATCATTCGATCATACATTTAAAATAGCTGCTAACATTGCGTTCACAGTAGAAAATAAATGGATGAGAATGTATGACAGTCTTTTTATTGTCCTTAATGAAAAAGGCTTGGTAAAGGCATTTAAGTTCGTCAAAGGAACTTCTCTAGATAATGTGAAAGACATATTTTCAAATTTATCCACCAAGGGAAACCCAAAACATATATATGTTGATAATTGTTGTAATGTTTCCAAAATACTGAAGACTTATTTCCCACAAGCAGAGATCAAATTGGATATATTTCACGCAATTCAGAGGTTGACAAAGTATATGCCCAAAAGACACCCTTTCTTTTCAGATGAAGTAAAATCAATTGGTCTAGTTTTTCGAGAGGATTCTGACATTGGTAATGCTCGTTGCCTTCCCACACCCACGTCTGAAAAAATTCTATCAAAATTTGAAAAGTTCTTGGCAACTTGGAAAAATGTGCATGTGAATGATTGGAAAATTGTTAATCAGAAAGTTGAAAATGAATTTAGAAAATTGAAGTTTCATATTGAGAAAGGATGTTTATCAAACATTCCTGTTGGTATGGGAACAAACCAAAACGAATCACTGCACCGATTTATCAAACAGTTTGGACGCAGTAGGTTATCTGTCCAAAGTGCAATTTCAATTATTACTAGCATTTTCTATTCCACCAACATGAGAAAAAGTGGTCATACAACAGTTCCACCAATATGGAGTCAATTTAAATGTATTGATGAAGGGTTTTCATCTCATCCATGTCAATTTGAAGTCTTACCAGCTGAAGATTTTTTTTGTACTGAAGAGCAGACAGATTATTGTTTTCAACTAAATTCAGGTGAGACAAATTATATGTACCCTTCACATTTTAACTATATTTTAATTATATTTTAACTGGGCTTTTTTTGACTTTCTGGGGGGGGGGGTTTGGGAGGTTAGGGATCATGATTTGAGGATTCATGATACCAAAAATCTTTGCCAAGTTTTGTGTGTTCATAAAACTTGTGTTCATAAGCTATAGCAAAACAAAGCCCTAAGCAATGCCTCGATATAGTAAAAAAAGAAAATGAAATTATAATTATTGTATGTGGTGTTTAGAATATCTTCCATATGATGAAATGTATTTTCTTTAGATTTTTCAAAGATTTTTTTCTATGCATCTATTTTGTACAATATCAATAAAAAAATCCCAAGCGACTTGCAGCAAAAGCTTTATAGATTTCAAACTTTTACAAGTTTGCCAGTTCAGCATTGGAATTTGCAAGATTTTTTTAAAAGATCTTTTTCATATGAGCATATTTTCTTATCGGATATGAGGTTAATTTTGGATAAAATGTCCCTATCTATAGCACCATGTTTAGATGGCAGCTTTATGTCAACATTTCTGTTCATAATAACTGAGGTGCTTGGTTTTCTCAAGTATCCAATTACATTTTTACAATACATTGCTAGATTTGAAAATAATGAAAGTGGTTTGTTAAAGCTTGAAGATGTTTTATTAGAGGAACTTCAAGGCTTTAGGAAAGAGTCTTACAATTATGAATGCCAGACAAGTGAACCGTTTAAAAATGTGTTGAACAAGAACGATGAGGATTTGCATGGTGCTTTGATATCGGCTTTTGGAAATGTGTTTGGTGTGCCGATTGTTGTCATCACAACTGCTATGAGTTTACCAATGATGCCAGTATTAGCTGAAAATAATTTAGTGGAAACACCAATTTTTATTTTGTATGATTCTTCAAGCAAGATTATTTTTCCACTTATTGAAGTAACTGCCAATAAGAATAGTGACTGTATTTGTTATTGTGGGCAAAAAAAATCAGCTGATAATTTGGATAAGAAGAATTGCTCACAAAATTTTCGTTGCACATGTTTAAAAATGAACAAAAGCTGTTCACACCGATGTAAATGTCGAAATTGTGGAAACAATAAACCAGAATGTACCGAGACATTCACAAGGCGCAAAAGAATTCCACACAAAATGTCTGAAATGGTTCAGTTGACAACATTACAATACCTTTTGCAATCAGATGAACCATTAGATTTTGTTGATACCCTACAGCACTTTCTTCTTGAAGCCTGCTTATATTTTATTTTGGAAAATATGGAAAATAATTCTTTCCTTAGCATCAGTAGTAATCTGGAGGAAGATCTGTATCAATTATATTTAGAGTTTTATGAGGAATACACACATTCTCCACATTATAACAACAGAATACTTTTTAGACCAATAACAAAGAATAGATTATCTAAGTGGCTTAAGTGTAGAAGAAGAAAATCACTATTAATATCTCAAATTTCAACCATTTCCCACAAGAAAGATGGATAAATATTTCAGCAAATAAAAGTACAAACATTTTTGTCATTGTTATAACTCAAAAAAGGCTGTATATTAAGACTATTTGGTTCTGTAGTACAGTACTCACTATTCTTAAAATCCTATACTTTTATTGTGCATTCATTTTATCATTTGAACCAATACAAAAAAAACAGAAGAAAGATTAAATTAATAACTGCAAATTAAATTTATAAAATTAATAACTGTAAAGGTGGCACAAAAATTGCATTTGCACAGGCACATTTATAGTTAATTCTAACTTTTGTTACACTTTGTTTCAAAAAATTCTCTATTGGTTTATTATAAACTTTGTTATTCGTTGAAAAATTTCATCTATTTTTTGGCGATAGAGAATGAAAACTTCTTAATTTCCTATCACTAAAAAATTGATTCTACCACAAATAATTTAAACATCAAAGAAACAACAACATTTTTTGGCATAATTGATTAGAAAATCAGCAAAAGATTATTTTTTATAAATACATGAATGACTAAAAGTAAATGTCTCCTAGTTTTTTGAATAAGAATAAATCTCGATGGACACATTGAACAGGTGTTTGCAACAAAATAATTTGTGATAGAAAAATTTACTCTGTCAAATTTTTTTGTCATAAAATTAATTTTTTCAACACACACTTTAGCTTTACACATTGTTGTATATAGGTTCCAATGCTTTACTTCCTTTTGTATTTCTTGATATACCTGATAAACTTTATATTCGAAATCATGTGTGGGAAATGTTTTTAGATGGTTTTTAAACTTTATATTTTCATTACTTGATTGTATGATAAATAGAAAAGTTTCTTCAATTTTTATTTAATTCTGTTATTTTATTTTATTTTTTTCTCTTTAATTTTTCTCAGCCCTTTCTAAGAAAATTGGTGACTACTTTTTTCTAGGTCTCTTTCAAAAAGCAAATATGCAAATAAATTTATATTCCCAAATTCTAAATCCTGTTTTATGAACAGTATTTACTCATTTTAGTCATATTTTGATAGTTACATAATAACCATTTTTACCATCAGAATTTTATTGATTCTTCTAAACATTTTCAAAAGGATTCTCATAAAGCATTACAAATAATTTGTAATATGTCTTTCTTATTAGAAAAATTTACAAATTTGTTCATACAGTTTTGCTGACTTTAAGTGTGCGATCGTGACCACTTCTTGTGTCATGTGCATTTTCATTATTAGCTTTGGTACCTAGGTATATACGTATCGACACAGTACATCTATTTTCATTAGCAACATCTTCTGGCATTTGTAATTTACTAATTTTATCTGTTGCTTTTCTAAGTCATGTATTTTATTAATTCACTATATTTTTGGCTGCTATTTTTCAATCACAGCTAGTTTTTAGTGTATAGATTAAAGTTGCAAAAATACAAAATATGTTCAAGCCAGCAGGACAAATGGTTTCAGATGGTTTAGCGGAAAAGATAATGAAGGAAGGTCGTTCCTTGCCGTTTCCTTTTGAAATAATTCCAGACAAAATTAGATTGTGGTATGAGGCAATGGCATTCTCTTCTAACACCAGGCCAGAATTTGTGTTTCTGGCTAGTTTAGGAGTAATAAATTCAATATTAGGTCCTAAAACAATGCTTCAGGTCAGAGCTGGGTCTGCGAAGGATACAGTGAACTATCCTCGACAGGCTTATGTTGAGTTGCCTGGCTTATTTCTTGTAATGTTGAGTGAGCCTAGATCCGGAAAATCCAATGCTTTGAACTTAGCCGTCCAACGCCCACTCTCTGAGCAAAATGACGATGTTCTCAACAGCTTGCAGATACAGGTAAGTTATATGAACATATATAATTAATATATAATTTTTCTTACTATTTTCTTATTTTCTACTATTGCTATTATTATCGTTGCTGTTGTTGTTATTATTATTGTTGTTATTGTTGTTATTATTATTATTAAAAAATTTTATGACATCCCAATCTGTTGCCACATCAACCAATATTTGAAAATAACTGTAAAAGTTTGGAACTATTCTGAAATTGTTTGCATCGGGTTTGGTGAGCACTTAACCATATCAAAATATTCAGAAATATTTGAAATAGATGTAACTGGTCACTAACTGTCAAACTTTACTATCAACATTAGGAAGAAAGTTATGATTCAAAATAGACAGAAAACTTCAGTGTTGCTCTGGAAGGTTTGGGGTTTTACTAAGAAATATCTGACGCTTCTTAATCTTTTACGGGAAAAAGCCTTCGAGATTTGGTTTTGTGTAGCAATAAGAGTTATTCTGATTTTCTTTATATTTAGGATTACACAAAAAAGGGTCTATTTGAGTCCCTTAGGTCTCATGGCGGGAAGGGCTTGCTTGCTTCTGCAGAAATGCAGATTTTTTTCGATGGCTTGATAAGAAAGCAAAACGATGGGTATGGAGAGCGAAACATGCTGAACACCCTATATGATGGGTCGTCACAATGGATTATGACATCTGCTGGCAGGAAAGTTGATGAGAAGGAGAAGCGGGAGGAACTAAAAGAAAATTCATTTTCTATATGTGGGTTTGCTCAACCAGAGCCCTTCATCAATGCCTATAAAGTCCTGGCAACGTTAAAAGATGGCTTTACAGATCGCCTCCTTGTATGTACCATTAAACCAAAGTTGCTGAGTGAGGAAGAACTCACTTATTGGGAAAAGGAGCTTGACAAATTCAATTTGCACAGTTTCCACAGTGGGTCTTTATTTTTTTGCACCGCTGTCTTCAATTCTATCTTTCACCTTCTCTTATTGCAGTAATGATAAATTTTTATTTTTAGTAATTTATAAGGAGGTGCATGATTTACACAAAGATGGAAGAAAATATACCCTCAGTGCTGAAGCCCAAGCTGCATACTCTAGCTACAGCGATGAGGTAGTTAGGGAGGCAAACAAAATATGGGACGATGGGAATCTAATGAATACAAATTTCAGCAAAGACAAAAGAAACCTCATCAAGTAATAAGAAAAATGACTATTTCCATTTTTAGACAAATTTTTTATTAATTTAGAAGGCTTTCTATAGGTTTTTATGTATCTAACTAAGTAAAAAAACCTATACAGTATATGTGTTTATAAGTTGAAATGGAAGTGAAGTATAGAAAAGTTTCCCTTCATTTGGAGTTTCTAATGAAGAATTTCTTGTGTGTATGTTTTATCAAAAATTACAGTCATTTAGGGACAGGGAGCTAATTTTATTGCTAAAATAACACTTGTATCTTAAGAATTGAAACTTTTTACCTACAGAATTTCAGAAGGTTTACATGTGCTTTTCAAGGCACTAGATGTATTCATTGACTGCAGTTCTGAGGATGAGATGACCCTTACTACTGACACGGAAGTTCCGTTAGAAATTGACTCTCCAATAATTCTTGCAGCTCAAACTCTGATCAAGTATTTTCGAATGCAGCGAGAAGTATTGAACAAGGTAAGGTGGCTAAACAATAAATGGTAAATCAAAGTCTAGTGTAAGAAAACTGGGTTTTCATAACTATGTTTCGGTTTAATGAGTTAGAAGTTAAAACTTAATTTTCAAATCATACAGGTTTGGATAAACTTGTAGCTTTACTTGGAAAGCTAGCTACATAGTTGATTGGGCTGTTTTTGATTTCAGATAGAACAGCAGACAATTATAGACTGACTGAGTGTAGTTTACTACCAATTGTTTATTTGACGTAGGTGCATTGCAAGCCAGATAAGCCATCAAAAGAGAAGAATTCGAATTCAGTCACTCTATCCAAGTCTCCTACTCCTCGTTCTTTACAGAGTCCTGATAAACAATTTCTTGATAATGTTGTTCTTTACATCGAGAACTTGGATAATGAAACAGAGGTATGAGTTTTCATTTTCATAATAACAAACTTTATCTGAACCTCTTATTTATGTTTTGATTAATTCTGCCATGATATATGTTAATGTATTTTTGCTTATTTTATTGCTTTTCTCATAAAATTTGTATGAAAACCAATGTTACACTTTTGATTAAATCTGAACAACCTTTGCAAAGTTGCGAAATAATTGGGGGCTACTAAGTTTACTAATTTAAATCTGTTTTGATTTGAAATTTTTAATCCTTGCAGTGGCAAAATTACTTGCTAATACGGCAAGATGCTATAATAGCAATACGTCCGAAAGACGCTCCTAACTTTCCATACACCAATGATCAAATGGCTGCATGTTTGATGGAGAACAATTTGAGTGGTCATACTCCTTCGTATTATTTCAATAATAAGAAAAAGAGAGCTTATGTAATCCCTTGGACAGCTTTAACCGAAAGTCATGCTAGAAGGATAAAAGCATTTGTCAATGGTAGCAGAGAGCAAGGTACCTTTTTTACCTTGTAAAGTTAACGATTTGTTTGCTTTTTTGATACCCATGTGGAAAGAATTTTTTTACAGTTTCTATGTTTTCACAACAAGGGAAAGAATTTTTTTCCTGATTCCAATTCCATTTTTTATATGTGATTTAGTAAAAGCACTAAATTGGTAATGATTCCAATATCAATATTTTATATTTATTCATCTTTTCAAATATTTCAAACTTTTTATACTTTTCATGAATAATCTTAATATTCTTTAAATATTTAATTCTAATTATAACTTTTCTCAACAAATTTGTATGAAAACCAATGTTACATTTTTGATTAAATCTGAACAAGCCTTGCAAATTTGCAAAACATCTAACTATCAATATTGAGACAATATTTTTGTGTCATATTTCCTCGTTTTGTATCTGATTTCATGAATACTTTTGCCTTAAGTTTGACACTTCGCTGTGATAATAGTTTTTATCGAGCAGGAAACAAATTGGAAAGAGCTCCATCCGCATCCACGATCCAAAAACAACAAAGTGACATCAATTATTGAAGGTATTCAGTGGACATTTTACACCTTTTTCCTCAATATTTAACTGCTATTATCAAATATTGATATTAACCTTATTTGTACCGGGGGGGGGGGCACCCCTTCCTCCTAGTTTTGCTTTTATAGCTTCTAGACTAATTACACCTATGCCTTAATAACACTTTATGAATTTTAGTAAAATTTACTCACATACACTTTGCCATTAAAATCATGCCCAAAAAAGTCAATTTGGACCTTAGTCAAGCAATTTTCAACAGTTTTTGCGAAAAACTACCGTTTTCTACCATTATGAGTTGAAAATGGTATTTTCTCATGGAATATGATAAATTAGACATATAAAGTAGAAAAAATATAAAGTCTATGGCTAAAAACAACAATTTAAATTTTATTAATTAAGATGCCTACTGTATTGATATTACCCATGTTATTTAGTAGAAAAATCCCCGTCCTCGAAAGATCGCTTAAACTGCGATGACGATGTGCTGACACAATTTGAAGGTATTTATGGAACATTAAATATATTTTCCATGTTTTATTGCAATTGCGCGAATGGAGCCTCTGCATAAGCGGTGTCCTTAATAATATACAATCTTATTTCAGACTTCCCTTATGTTTTAGTGGAAGAATCTTCATCCTCAAAAGATGTCTTAAACTGCGACGACGATGTACTTTCACTTGTTAAAGGTATTTATGCAATATTTAACATATTTTCCATGTTTTATTGCAATTACGCGAATGGAGCCTCTGCATAAGCGGTGTCCTTAATGATATAGAATCTTATTTCATACTTCTCTTATATTTTAGCGGAAAAATCTTCATCCTCGAAAGGTTGCTTAAACTGTGATGATGATGACGACGATGATGATGATCCACTATCACTTGCCGAAGGTATTTATGCAATATTAACATATTTTCCATGTGTGATCGCTGTATCAAGAATGGACCTATACTACTTTAATTCTAGAGACTTGTTTTCTGTTTTTTGAATATTATAGATTAGCTGGAGAGAGGATTGAAAATTTAATTTATTTTTATAAAAGTAATTACTTGCAAATAATAACTACACTATGTTCTTATAAATGTATGTAACGCATATTAAATGCACATCGTAAGACTTTCGAACTAAATTAGATTGAAAGAACTTGAACTGAACCTTAAACGGTACTGCTTTCGAACTAAATTAGATTGAAAGAACTTGAAGTGAACCTTAAAAGGTACTGCTCAAAATCTAACATCAGCATATAAGCTTCTTTAAAAACGCAATTTTTCGCTTTTCACAAATTCTCGAACCTTGCAAAAACTATATACTTTGAGGCATCGAGTTTTTTCGTTGTTGAAATCTTGTACTCAATCATGTTTTTTATAGTCCACAAACCGAAAGATTCGCAGCATCGAAATAAACGAAAAAACGGTATGTGTCGGATCATTTTGGTCAGAAGATGGAATAAATTCCTATCATAAAACTGATATTGAATTTTTTATCCCAAATTTTATCATTTTAGAAGTGGAGACATTGAAAGACACGTTGTTCCATGAGGTTTCAGGCAAACGAAACAAGAAGAATTAGAGAGCGTGTCTATTTTTAGAAGCATTTAATTCTGCTATATATGCTATAACTGATAGTACTCATTATGTTTATCGAAATCGAAGTCAAGTGTTCAGCTAGTTCGAGAGTTTCGCCTTCAACTAGACTTTTTTACTTGTAAATAGTTGACTATGGTTTTTATCATATTTATTTTTGAAGGAAAAATATAGTTTTACTTTGTAAGTTTATTTACTCTTTTATTTTTGTATTTATTGTTTTTATTTATTAGCACGTTGTCCAACTACCATTTCTCGACCATGGCAAAAAATTATTTTTTTTAAATAATAATGGAAAGAAGGTCAATAATAAGTTCATGTAAAAGAGTTCATCGTTTTGCTTGTTTTAGTTAATTTGATTGTTTGTTTTTCAGTCTTTGATTTATTCTTAGTTAAATGAATGATTGCATCCTAACATTCATTGGTCGCGTACAGTCAGACAGCCTTATGCTAAAGATTTTGAGTTGTAAATAGTTATATTTTGTTACAGAGATTTTTAAAGGGAAAGATCAAAAAAGAAATTTTAAAGAGTATTTTGTCTGATACTGATCCTATATTTCTGAACATTTTTTTTAACCTTTAACCTCCAATATTCTAGACTAGATCTAGTCCATTCTCACAAATTGCGAAAAATGGAGTGTTTGAATATCCCGATTGCCGAAAAGCCCGAGATTGTCCACCGATTCCCGTATAGTTAATATGAATCATAGATCAAACATGACTCCAAACGAGATGAATTCTCTTATGGCTCTAAAAGCTTATGGATCGAACAGCTTACTGGGCGAACACAGGTCGGGGTTTAAATTCTCCTTACTTACTTGTACGGTAATATGTAGACCTCTTTTGGCGGAAGACTAATTTTTTCCCAATATTCGTCGAAGAATGGACTAGAGGCTGGTCTAAGTGTATATCGCCCTGTTGAGCTATACACCATCAAATCAAAGAGTCACTCACACAACACTTAACGACAGCGAATCAAAAATAAGACATCATTCAGCATTACATAGCTGTCTAATATTACTCTGGAATGTTTTTGATGTTTCCGCAAATTTCAATTAGCCTTTGTTAAAGTCTATTCATTCTCACATATTACTAATATATTTATCAATATATTACTAACAATATTAGCCTAGTGTAAACACACCATAACTTTCATGTATCAAGCTTCCTAATCTCTATTATGCTCTTTTTGTGACAATTGATATATTTCCTCCATAGTTACCAACGAGAATCAAACTAATCCTCCTTTTGTATGTTCGACTTTGAGAGAATTTCCCCTTGATCAGATGAAAGAGGCTGAAAGGTTTGAATTTGAACTACGGGCTTGATAATCTAAAACTTATATAAAACTTGAAGAGCAGTAAAACATATAATAAGTATACCGTCAAGGTTTGTATCGTCAGGGTTCAAACCCCAAACCTTACACCGTTTTATATATTGCCTATCTTCTGGCATAAGAAGTAAGAAACTAGAGATGGCAATGATCTTAACAAGTTCAAGAAGGAAAGAATTACTATAACAAATTGAATCAAAATAATGTTAACGACGAAAAGTTTTGGCAAATAGTAAAACCATTCTTAAGCAATAAAGGTGGTACTGGTTCTTCGACAATCAATATAGTTACTAATAATGCGGTAAAATCAGATGATAAGGATGCTGCTGATTGCTTTGAGGAGTTTTTTAATAATGCTGTTAAATCTTTAAATTTGCAGTGTGGTGATGAATTTTTGAGTGATGAAGAAGGTGATGATCGTGTAACCAAAGCAATAAGTAAATTTAAGAATCACCCAAGTATTCTTTATACACTTACACTTCTATTTTGTTCCTTTCCTTCTGACGCCCTCTTTTTACGCCCTTCTTTAGTATCTCGTATTTTGCGCCCATATTTTGTTTGTCCTATTGTTATGCATTATTAACAGTGGTATATGGTATTTATGTAAGTAGTTTTTCAGAATTTAGTAGTAGGTTACAAGTCTTGATTATGTATGATTATGTAACATATTCTTCATGCTATTATTATATTGTAATGCATATAATGTATATAAATCATATACTTTGTATGATGTGCTATTTTTGAAGTCATTTTGAGGTATGTGCTATTATAGTTTTGAACTTGAGCATAGTTTCTCTCGTTACATACCTATTGTTTGCCATAGCATATCACTTTACTATTTTCGCTTTTTATATTTGCGCCATGCATATTTGTACCTTCGATACATGTCTAGTGTTGGAGATAAAAATGTATAAATATTACGGCTTGATTTATTGTAATGGGTTTATCTCCATAAGTTTTGCAGTCATGACAGTAACCATTTTACTATTTAATTTAGAGGAAGAATTTCTTTTCTGTGTCACTGTCGTCCCCAGTCTTTCGCATCGTTTTATACGGGCTTTTAAATGTCGAACTGTGCCAACGAGGTGGGCAATTAACAAAGCTTCATTGAATTTGTATGCGGTAATTACCCGTGGGAATCGCACAGTTCGCCCATCTATATTGTGAGTTTTATAAAAAAAATGTGATGATGCTTGTAAGAGAGAGTCGAAGAAACAAGAAAAACGTTACACATGAAAAACACTTTGTGAATATAACCCGATAGGCTAACACTAGTATTTTACTGATATCTATGCCTTTTTTAGTGGTGGCAGTGTATGTTGGTTTGTTATCTGGTTCGAGTTGCTCATAAGTTTGATCATCTCTTCCCGGATATATTCCAGCATATGCTTCCTTTCTTTTGCCGTTCTATGTTGCCACTAACTAATACGAAAAAGGTATTTAAAGCGCTGTCGTGGAAATTTATCTAGATTGTATTAATACAGTGATTCTAGTGTAATTGAATTTATTAGGTTCTGTGCCGTTTTCAATGTTCTACCTATTTTCTGCCTGTATCATGTGCTCCTGTTTTACTAGACCTTTTCTCCTAGTTCCTATCTATAGCCAAGCACATGTTACACAGCCTTTTGTTGGTATGGCACACATCGCATCTTATTTTCTTTGCCATTTGTATTTTTGCCACGCATTGCGCATAGTTTGCTATTTTTACATTTGTTACCTCTGTAGTTTAGTCGTGGCTACCCAGGTCGAGGTATTCTAACTAGGGTTTGCTCTGTAGGCCAGTGCAAGTCTTTGTTGGTATATATCAACCTCGGTTTCATGTTCTCATTGTTTTTTCCTAGCAGCTTTCTCTCCTTATTTATTTCCATAATTTTCACTACCTTGTAATCTATATCTTACGGAAATTGTAACGATTATTTATTTTTATTATAGCCTGTTCAATTCTGAACTTGTTGGCATTTCCTGCCCCTCTTGAGCCAGTCACAATATTAAAGAAAACATTAATGATCAGTGTAGATTTTCTTTTGGTAGAATAGATCCAGATGCCATATCTACTCTAATTAATAACCTTGATCCTAAAAAGAGCAGTACATCCGGTGGTATACCAGTATCTTGTTTAAAAAGTTTTTCTGACATTTCTGCTGAATATCTGAGTAGAGTTTGGAATGAGGACGTTATATCCGAGCATAGTCATACGAACTGTAAATCTCTTATGACTATGATCCTTGCATTAGAGACGACATTTAATGGTGTTCAGAATGGAATAGAATTTTGTAAAAAAACAGTTATATTGATACAATCTAGACTTTTCAATATGAGAGGCTAGAGCCAATGATTTATATTCCTTCCCTAGATATGAAAGTTGACGTTTCTCGAAAACAAATCTACGATATTGTAAAGTACTGATCAGATTCTCCATTCAATTATTGGAAACGAATTTCAAATGTTTTGTTTTGATTACGAGGGAAAAGTACTTTGCAATATGGCGGATTTGGAGCTTCAAAAATTACTTGATCTATCATATCTAGGGAAGAAACATAGATCAATGGCTATAGCTCTCTTATCACCTGGTTTTACTCTTTTTGCTGCTTTCGATTAGTGTTGACGTACAATTTTCACAATCACTTTGAAAATGGATAAGAATAATAAGAAAATGGATAAACGAATGGATAAAGGGATAAAGTCTCCGAGACGATTCCTAAAAAATTTCTCGCTTCAACAGCCTATCCTTCTTGCATTTAAAAAAAACGGACTGATGAGATCAATATAGTAAATGTTGCCAATGCCTTTGCCTCAAAAATCGACAACAGGATAAGAAACTTTGCAAACAATTTTGCGCTCCGATTTAATACTGCAGAAAGAAACCTGTTATAAAAAATGTATTTAAGTTCTGTATTTAGATTTAGTTTTTGTTTTGTTTTTTAGCATTGTTTCAAATACACTTATTTTCTTTCCCTCTGAGTAGCAATTTGTTTATTT
>JANSTP010335248.1:0-15990 GCA_025330745.1 Cladonema radiatum
CATCCATCTAATGACCATCAAAAAGCCCATCCAGAATAGGGTTAAAAAAACACCAATTTTTGTTCTTTGTAATCTAGATGTTATTTAATTATAAATGTTATATGTTAAACTTTTTGTCGTCAAAATGTTCCCAGATCATTTTTAGTCCCAGTACCAACTTTTTTTGCATTAACCTTTTCCGTTCGTGAGTAATTGACAATAATACAGCAAAGTGGCGGAAACCGCCACCAGAACCACAGCCTGAAAAGGGTTAACAAATTGTTTTGACTCAAGTATATAATAAAAAGCTTTTTTGCAGCAAGACTGATTTATGACTGCTTTAAGGCAGCTAAAATAGTCAGTTTCAAGGGTCTAAACTTGAAAATATTCTTTGTCTGCCAAAGCATGGTGGCGGACATTTAAAGGTCACACGCCCCCTCCCCCTGAAAATGAAATTCCAAGAAAAATCCACTATGAGGTTTCAGATGATAATTAAATAAATTCTTTGTGGAAGCCATTCGTAAGACCCTCTGCGTGTTAGGTTATTTGAAGCTAACACCACTAGTGTAGCTAACAAGATGAACAAACCTGACCTTTTTCAACGAAGTATCATCTATAGCAAAAGATTTTCATCGGCTTTCTAGTATTTCAAAAATTAGTCTACTTTTATGTTGTGATTCTAATTTATGTGATTCTGATAATCAACCAATAATAAGATCTACTTTCAAGTTTCTGAAGGCTACGAAACGTTTTTCAATTCCACTTCATTTCTGAATTAGACAAGATCTCCTCAAATCTTTTTTATTTTTTGTCTATGTATCTTTGTTAACTCTCTTGCTCTAAATGAGAGAGCAGAGTATTGTCCCTTGTGTCATTCCCGTTTTTATTAATTTTTTATTTTTTTATTTTATTATCTTGTGTGTCATATGTATTAATTGTATTTATAAAAAAAAAAAAAAAAAAAGATGAACAAACAGGCTGACTGTGAAAATATTCGTAAATTGATTCTTTCTGTTGATTGGTATCAGCTTTTTTCTAATAAGTATGTCCACGAACAAGTTGTGTCGCTGAATGATGTTATCATTAAGGTATTCACTAATTTCGTTCCAAGTAAGTATATTACTTGTGACGATCAAGAGCCAAATTGTATAGATAACGAAATAAAAGAACTTATTAAGAAAAGAGATTTTTTATATTCTCGATATCAAAAAAAAGGATAAAACTCCTCAGACCTTAGTAATGTCGTTGTTTTATTGAATCATATTAATAAAATAATTGATTTTATGAGAGATTCTCATTTTAAATTGATGGCTGACCACTTAAACGAAAGTAATTTCAATCCTAAAAGGTTTTGGAGCATTTTAAAAATATTTTATAATGGCAGAAAGGTCCCGAAGATTCCACCTCTTTTATAAATGATGAATATGTTAATGATTTTCACCAGAAGCCATGTATTTTCAATAAGTACTTTAGTGAACAACCCTTGTAAACAATGCAGTCCTTCCTTTGCAGCAAACGTTATTGACAAACTCATCATTCGACTCCATCTCTTTTACTGATGAAGATATTCCCAAGATTATACGGTCATTGAATGTCAATAAAGCTCACGGCCATGATGATATTTCGATGAGAATGATTAAAAGTTGTGACCATGCACTACTTACTCCACTGACAATGCTGTTTTGTAACTCAATTGATCAATGTGTGTTTCCCAGCCAATGGAAAAGAGCTAACGTTACACCTGTATACAAGAAAAATGACAAGCAGATATTGAATAATTATAGACCTGTCTCTCTCTCTCTTACCTATTTTCGGAAAAATGTTTGAAAAAATTATCTACAACAATCTTTCCAATTATTTCGAAAGCCAGCATCTCCTTACCGATAAACAATCCGGTTTTTGTCCATCTGATTCTTGTGTTAACCAACTTATTGCCATAACCCATGAAATATTTAAATCGTTTGACTCTAGTCCTCCTCTCGAGGTTCGATGAATCTTCTTGGATCTTTCCAAAGCCGTTGATCGTGTGTGGCTTGAAGGTTTAATATTTAAATTGAAATCTTTTGGAATTGAAGGTAATCTTTTATTGTTAGTTCAAAATTATCTTTCTGATAGATATCAAAGAGTTTTATTAAACGGTCAAGCTTCAAACTGGCAGCCAATAAAGTCTGGAGTACCTCAAGGTTCCATTCTGGGGCCATTGCTCTTTCTAGTTTACATAAATGATAAATGATTGGAATCTATTGCTAAATTGTTTGCAGACGATACCTCTATCTTCTCAGTAGTCAAAGATCGTAATATTAGCGCTAACGTTCTCAACAAAGACCTTGAAAAAATACGTCTCTGGGCGTATCAATGGAAAATGATTTTCAGTCCAGATCCTAAAAAGCCAGCTCAAGAAGTCCTATTTTCAAGAAAGTCGAGTGGTGATCCACACCCCTCTGTTTTCAATAATAATGTTGAAGTTTCTAGATCATCGACAGAGAAACATCTCGGACTTCTTTTAGACAGCAAATTGAATTTCAAAGATCATATGTCTGGCTATCACCGGCGCTATAAAGGGTACTAGTAGGGAACGTCTTTATAATGAATTGGATCTTGAAAGTCTCAAATGCAGGAGGTGGTTCAGAAGACTCGTTGTCTTGTTTAAACTCAAATTGACTCACTTGCCTAATTATTTTTTTGAATATTTGTCTACTGATACGAATTTCTATAGAACACGTAACTCTACTTGCCAAGTATTATGCTGTAGGACTGATTGTTATCAAAATTCCTAATGCGCTTCGAGAGTGGACAAAACTAGACCCTGCTATTCGAAATTTTCCATCTGTGGCGGTGTTTAAGCGCAGTTTATTGTTTTTTATATGTACGCCCAAGTCGTAGGCCCATCTTTGGAGTTCATTATTCAGAGGGTGTTAAATACTTGATGAGACTACGTTTAAATTTCAGTCACCTAAATGAACACAAATTTCGGCATAATTTCCAAGATACTGTTAACCCTTTGTGTAATTGTTCGTTAGAGACTGAAGACACCGAACACTTTTTGTTGCGCTGCCATAATTTTAGCTTTATTCGTCTGACCCTTTTCAACGAAGTATCATCTGTAGCAAAGGATTTTCATCGGCTTTCTAGTATTTCAAAAATTAGTCTACTTTTATATGGTGATTCTAACTTATGTGATTCTGATAATCAACTAATAATAAGATCTACTTTGAAGTTTCTGAAGGCTACGAAACGTTTTTCAATTCTACTTCATTTCTGAATTAGACAAGATCTCCTCAAATATTTTTTATTTTTTGTCTATGTATCTTTGTTAACGCTCTTGCTCTAAATGAGTGAGCAGAGTATTGTCTCTTGTGTCGTCCCCCTTTTTATTTATTTTTTATTTTTTTATTTTATAATCTTGTGTGTCTACTATCTTGCTTATGTTTGATAGTAATGGCACTTGGCAATAGTTATTCATATCAAGTCTTGTTCCTCCCTTTTAGCCTGGAATAAATTGACCTTCCCTTAGCATTATCAAGAGGACCCTATTTTTAAAGGAGCTGTTACAAAGACATGATAATAATCAAGGAAAAAGATCTTTCAAGTCTTAAATGACAGTTGGGATGCTATTGGTCCTGAAGATTTTCCATTTATCAGCACAGATATTGTTGATCTGATAAATTCAACGTTCTGAAAATAGCCAAGCAAGCCTGTTTTTAATACTGAGTATCCCATAGAAGTAAACATATGGGTTTGAAATTAGCCCAAATAGCTCATCCTCTCTCCAAAAAAGTTCAAGCAATAGAAGTATTTAACTGTGATAACTTCCAAAGTATTTTATTAAAAATTATAACATATTTTTGAGGACAGTCAAAAAAATTTTCGTGGATTTTCAGACATAGTCAAACATAATTATGTAATTTCCATTATTCAAACACGTAAAAAGCTTCACGTTTCTCAAGGTGATTTATTTATGTTTGATAAATTGGTTCTCCTTGTAGGAATCAAATAGAGTCTTGACTCATTTGCATAGTGCATAACCATTTTTACAACTTTTATCAGCAACTTCAAACTTAAACTATATCTCAAAATATAGTAATTCTTTGAAAGTCACATTCCATTTAGATAATTTTTCAAAAATATTTTTTTAAGATTTACACTAGAAGATCAGAGAGTGTTTCAAAAGCCAGAAAGAAGAAAATGAAAATATAAGCATATATCAGCAAAGTAATTCCTTTTTAATAACACTGGTTACTCAAAGTTGACTGAAAGGGAAAAGATGCAATCAATTTTTTACCTTATCTTATTAGTTCCCAAGCACCCCTGGTTTTTATTTACAGGATCACAAGGATGATGAGGTGTCATATTGACCTGTTTAGTGATCCCAGCAAGGGATGGCAAGATGCTTTACCTTAATTATTGTTATTTGTAATTTTGAGAAATAAATAATTAGTTGACATTATTATAAAAGAAATTGAAAAGTGTAAAATTGTAAGATAGTATTAATTTTATGATAATCACAAATAATTTATGGAAACTTTCTGACCTTAAATATTTGCCATGGCAACATTGCAACATAGAACAAATTTTGGACCCAAATTCTTCAAGACCTTTTGTGCAGGACAGATAACAAAACTTTAGAGTTTGTTACATTTGTTCAGATAGGATAATTTTCTAGTCATATCCAAAAATAAAGGTGAGCGTAGCGAAATAATTTGGCCATAACACATGGTTAAAAAACTAAGACAATATTTTATGTTTTTAGTTATTTATTTGGCAATATCTAAAAATAAATAACTGAAAACATAAATTATTGTCTTATTTTTTAACATGAAGTACTTTTGTTTTTGCAACAATTCTGGTGTTATTCTTTAATCTGCTGACTGTTTTTAGAAGCTCATCAAATTTCTTGCATATTGCTCATGCTGCTGGTTTCAGTACATAAAATATGGTCTGTCTGAACAAAATTTACTTATTTAAGATTAATCGTTCAACTCAGACTGAAGATATTGCTGATCCTAGGTATTAGGCCTTCTTCCAAAGACATTGGGACAATTCCATGTGAATACTAAAGCTGCTTTTTGTAATTTAGTTCAATATATATTTTATTAGCGTGCACTCCTTAATTCTTTTTGCAAAGACTATAGCAAAAAGACTATATATGCTAAATTTGCACTAGAGAGCTTATCTGGATAAATGAAATTTTCAATAGTATTAACAGTGCCAATTAGCAATACAAAGCAGATTAACAAGTTGCACCATATTCTTGTGTTTTTACATACTTTAATGTAGAACACTTATCACAGTTCAAAACAATCAAAATCACAGTCCAGTGCTCAATGCGAGGAAAAAAACTAAAACTGTAACTTTTCTATGTAAATTTCTTATATCAGTTCAAATAAGTTTTGGGAATCGTAATTTAATAAAGGGATTTCTTAAATATGTTTATCAAGGACATATGCAGCATTTGTATTTCTTTCGATATCTAATATGGAAATTTCTTTGTTTGCATTTGAAAAATAGTTTATTATGCGAATAATTATTGATGATCTCATCGCATTCCCAACCAGGACTATACTGCTAAAAAATACAGACTCTGTTTACATTAGCAAAAACATTATTGAAAACACATGCGTACTTAATTACACTTGCAATTAATTCTTAACTTGCAGTTAATTAATTAACTTGCAGTTAATTCTTGCAATTATCAAAGCAATAATTATTTATTGCTTTTTTGTTAAATTTTTTCTGGTCATAATATTTTATGAAGTAATTACAAAACTATTGTGCGTTTTTGGAATGCGATGACATCACTGATTTATAGCATTTTTTTAAAACATTTTTTCGACAAGGTGGTCAGGAAGAGTTGCCAGCACCCGATTCGAGAGAACAAAAGTTGAAAATTTTAGCTGTTTAATTCAGATTTATCAATTTTTATGTTTATATTGTATCTTTTCGGTAAAAGTAAAGCTTATTTTTTCTTTCTTTGTGGGAAGGGTACACTAGCTTTAAAGATTTGTCACTTAGGGAATGTCCCTAAAAAGTTGAAGAATTTGTGACATCATCTAGTGTATATAAAAAACACCCCAATCTTGAATGTTAAATATCTAATGTTATAATACTGGTGAAAATTTTTATGCATGGAAATTTACACACTGGTAGTGTGCATTGAGGAACATTTAATTGCAAAAAACGTTTCAAAAATAATTTTTTCTTCACTAGTCTCAGGCCCCTTTTCTTTTTAGGCTCAATATCAATATCTGCGCAACAAAGTTTTTTTCAACAAGCGAACTTTTTTTTTGAGATTGGAATCTTTGGAAGAGCTTTTAAAAAAGAAAATAGTTTCAAGAAAAATATTTTTAAAACCTCGAAATCAAGGACAACATGATTTTCACAAGGGACCTGGGGCTAGTAGTGACTCTAAGCTCACTTATGAAAATTCTATTGCTGAAAAGGTATCTACTAATTATCTACTATGTGTATGGACGTTTTTAATTCAACAGCGCTGTTATAACCTCAGATCTTTATTATGCAATATTAGGGTAATTTTTCTAGTATACACTAGATGACATTGTTGAATTCTTCATCATTTTAGGGAAATTCCCTACTTGACAAATCTTTGAGCTCAAATATCTCGAGAACAAAAATCAGATTGTGATGAAATAAAAACTGGTGTTCATCATTTTTTCTCCTCTTTCACATGAACCCAACTTATGTTTTCTCCTCACCACTTAATAGATTTTATATAATGTTTTTTTCAGATAATGGACCAATGTCAACTTTACAAAGTGATCATGGAGGAGATTATGCTGCGGGTGATTTTCCAGCACCTCTTGTGATTACATCAACTCAAGGCTACACAGTAATTTTTTCAATTTTTTGGTGTATTATAATTTGGTTTTATTATTGGCTAATCCAGTCTTTTCTTGTTGCAGCGTGCCTTGTGAGGAAAACAAATTTTTGGACGAAAATTCGAATGAAATTTAAATTGCTTTTAGATGATTACAATGGTGTTATATTTTATTTATCAAAAATTTTTTACCTTTAGCCTAGGCCTCAAGGGTTGTCCTAATTGATGCTATGTTTACACTAGAGTGAGTTTTTCCGTTTTGATGAAGAATTGCGTTTTTCTATAAAAACAGATAAATTATACCAAATTGTTTTGATGTTTTTACATTCATAAGAGAAATCTTGGTCATGAAAGGTGTTTTTGAATGAAAAAAAAACATAAAACTTCGTTTTGGATCTAACAAAAGAGAGAATCAAAATATTCATGAAGGAAAGAGCTTCAAACAAAAAAAGGATATATCAAGCCGTACAATAACCAGCATTATTAAGTAAAAATTTGATTGCAAAAATGACAGTGCCAGAGTAAGAAAACAGTGAAATAAACTCAAAAATTGTGCAGTGTGCTTGGTAAAATAACAGTCACAGAAGTGTGAAAGTTTTGTCAATGTGAAATAATAAACCTTTAAAATGCTCAAAATCAGTGCTCAAGTGCTCAATGCATAGCGTTTTCAAATTATTCCATTTTCATCAAAAAATGAGCCCAAAACGGAATAATTTTTTCTTCTTATGTGTAAATTCTATCTGTAATAATTTCAAATCATTGTGTTTTGATCAACTGAAACGGAAAAATTTACTCTAGTGTAAACATATTATGAGTTCTTGCAACTAAAACCTTAAAAAATGAAAGAGAAAAAATCATAAATTTTACACAACTTCTAGTATTTGTATCGTTTGATAGGAAAAAGGGGACACTTAATTTTGGTGTTTTAATAGTTTTCAATATGCTCTGAAAGGCTGTTTAAAGCTTTTCATTAAAACTAAAAGTAATATTAATATGCCGTTAGCATTTCAAACGAAAATTCATTTGGTCTTATTAAATGTCCAGCATTTGTTCATTTATTGAGAAAAAAATAGCAAGATTTTATTCACATAGAGTCATGGTAAAGTTTTTATTAGTTTTCTTCAGCTAAGTTCCTGTTTACTTATGTTAACAACTTGTGTCAGAAAGTTGCGATCAAAATCAGGCGAAACTTTTCTTTCCTGCAATTTCAAATCAAAATCTAACTATTGCTAATCTTTATACTAACCTGGATTTTACATAAATACATTTCAATTTAGTATGACTCACCTTTTTTTTAATTTTACTATTTTTAATAATGCCATGCATGTGTATTTGGCATGTGTAGCAATACTCACTTAACATTCACATTGAGAAAAAATTATGAACACTATTTTACATTTAAAACACAGAAACATGTTATTGTCATGACATTAGGGATCATTAGGGATCATGACATTAGGATACAGACAAATCTTAAGGCTGTATAACCTTCCTAACAACTGAATCTTTAATTGCGTTTCTAAACTCAATCTTGCATAAAATGTTAATTCTTTGATTTTGTAAATCAAAAGAAAGAAATGAATATGTCATGAAATACTACATAAAGGTAAAAATGAGGCAACAAAAACACTTTCATATCAGACACATGTGTATGCTATACTGATATCAATTTTTTGGATAAAAGCAGACCTAGACAAAAGTGGCTGCATAAAACCCTGGAAATATTTTTTCTGTCTTAGTGAGCAAGTAAGAGAACTGCTTTCTCACTACGATAGAAAAAATATGTCCAGAAGCCAACCCTATATTAAGTTAAGATTATTTTAAGCCCAATATTATATACTTGCAACCATAATTATATTATTATTATTATTTTTTTATTAACAACAAAAACATATTTACAAAAGAAAGGAAAATAACTATAAAAATAAATATACACTGTCAAAAAAAATTAACAAACTGTTTACATTAAGTTGTAGACACAAAAGATATAAAAAATATATAAAAGATTGAAAATATATAAAAATGTAACATGAAAAAACACACACAAAAACTAAGCACACATACACACAAAAACAGACGTGAACACACACACACAATGAAATGGGAGCTGCCCTTAATTTATTTTCCGCCAGGGAGCCTTTCAAAAGATTCCACTTTTTTTAAATTCCTTTGCTTTTGTAGGAAGTGTCAGAGAGCAGTTTAAGTTCTATGTCTCTTATTTTATATATTTCTTCCAGAAGTATTTTCAAATTGGTATATCTGATACTTCTAGAAGTATAGAGATAGTTTTTAAAAATAAGTAAAATATGGTTTATTAATTTATAAGAAGCGTTTTCTTTGTTTAAAAATCCGATGGTGGCAGTTTGCGGTGTCAACTCTGGAAGAAGAACAATTATGTTATTTTTAATGGTTAACCATAGTTTGCATTGCCATCAAGGAGAGTCTTAAATTTTATTTTATCAAGGAAGCTATACTCATCCATTAATTTCCACAAAGAGACATCTTGAAATCCTGCTATAGGTTATTATTTCTTTTTTAGACAGTTTTAATCAAAGGTGATCTATTCTTTTTCTGGTTTATTCCAGAAGTGAGAATTGAACTCAAAGCCTTTTTGATATGTCCTAAATGCTAGAGACTCATACTAAAATAATGTGGTTCTTGATAAATATTGTGTGTTTGTTTAATTTTTTTTTTGCTATTTTCCTACCTATTAGTATTTGTTTAAGATGATTTGGAAATATAATTTACATGGGCCAGTGGACATTTAGGATTTAGCCTTATTCACTCTTGGGAATATTAATGTGCTGTGTCCCTTTGTAGTCTTTGTTTCAGAGTGTCTGAACGACTATGACTTCTGCTTGACACTTTGCCACTTTACAAATTTCACCACATCACATATTTTGGAACTAATATTATCAAAATGCTATGGTATCTCCATAACAACAAGGTTTTTTAGCCCTTGCAACTATAATTTTGCTGCTGATGAACTTTTCTTTGTTTCAACAAGGTTCTATACCACAATTAAACTCATGAGTTATAGTCAATGAGACTGAACAGTTTTGAACAATTTAAGGTAATCGTCTTTATTCACTGATGTAGTGCCAAGTTGTTGATAAAGGTTAGGCTTCTCTCGTCAGAGCCTTCTTTGAAATTAAGTTCTCAGGAGAAATTGGACGTGCAGCTCAAGACTGAATTTGGGAGTAGACCAATTTGTAAATTATGCACAAAATCAGTCATGCCAATGAACCTTTCCAATCTAATAGTTCAACCGTAAGTGCATACATTTTGATAATTTTGATACCGATGATGTCATCAAAAAGAGTTATTTAGTTTGCATATCTAATATGCTAATCTTTTAAGCAATTTATCCCAATGAAAAAGGAAAATAAATTGATAAAATTCAGGTAGTTGATGTTGCGGTAATAATAAGAGAGCTAATCATTCTTGAAAAGATTGCCAGTACACTTTACTGACAGTTGCAAAATACCAGAAAACAAGTGGTTACAATTCAAAGAGGTAGAAGGGTGGAAGGAGCTTGTTTCATCAGTTAGACTTAGTGGGATTGAAGAAAATTCTTTAGATATGAAGTAAATATGAGCAAAACAATTGTGAAAAAAAAACAAAAAAAAAACGCAATTTTGAAATCAAGGAAGAAAGAAATAGCTTCCATTTATTTGGGAAAGAAACTGCTACTTTTACTCTGGAAAAGAGAAAATCCCTGATCAAAGGTTTTGAGAAAATCAAAAGATCATCAATTTACAAGTTCACAATCTGGTAAATTTCAAAGTGACAATAAATTAAATGAAATGAAACTCGATAGAGGTTTTTAATTTGCCAGTGAAACAATTATATCATCAATTTTTTATCAGATTGTCTTATCATATATAAAATACTTTGTTTGGAAATATTATTTGATAGCTATAGCAAATAGAAATTAAACTCTTAATTTAACCCTATTCCCTCCCTCCGGTAGTTTTTTTATTATAACTCTGAAAGGAAAAAAAGCTTTGGCCATGAAACTTTGTGACTTTACACAAAATTTGTCTAGGAACATTTTCATTAAAAAAAATATGGGTGACCACTTTCTTTGTTGCTATGGCAATACCAAAATGGGGGGCCGGTATGTCATTTTTCTGGGTAATTTTAGGGCAAAGTATTCAGAGCTACTCAAAGTTCGACTTCCAAGTCACAGATTTTTGACAGCCTGTCTTTGAAGAAACAATGATGTCATCACATTTTGATGACATCATAGGTTAATTTTTGTGTCAAAGTGTTCAGATTAAGTTTGTGTAGTAGTTTATAAAGTTTCATCACTGGGTGTGGAAATATCTAGGGGGAAGGGCGTATTTGCCCCCTGGGGTTTTCAAAGCCAAAAAAAGCCCAAGTGAAATAGGGCTAAAGGCATTATTTTATTCTTAACTAAAAGAGGGCAGATTTAAATCTTTTTTATATTTTGCTGTAAAACGTCATATTTGAAACACTTGATGCTCTAATAATACCTTACAAGTCCTGAAGTACTGCTAAAACAATGACATTGATGTCAATTCTGAATATAGACTAAAGCTTTTTATTGGAATTAATTCTAATTTTCAAAGTTTACAATATCTTATGTCAGTACTACGTCATACCATCTCATTTAGCTGGTATGGGATGCTATTAAGTTTTGTCTTGTATAAGAGAGACTTGCAGAGAGAGAGAGCATACATTTGCTCCATTAGCCAGGTATGATATCCCACAGTGGTGTATATTAGGGATTTTTATTGATTGCAAATGAAAAAGTTCGAAAATTAGCTAATTTTTTAGCCTACAACAGCATTTTTTACCAAATTTTCTGATATTTTTACTTACCCTCTTTAATTCTTTTTCATTTTCCCCCTTTATTTTTCAGACAGTTAGGCCACCACTAAAATACACCACTGCCTCAAACATAAAAAGCCCATTTAGTTTCAGAATAACAATTTGACTATTAGTGTCAATATTATTCATGAAAGTGGTTGCTTCTGGTGAAGTCTTTTTTTTTGAATTTCGCATAAGAAATATTGGGAGACATGAAAGAAGCAATCTTTTTAAAATGCCACACTCAAATGGTTTACCTCTGAAAGTGAAACTATGTTGTAGCAGTGTGTGCATAATTTAGTTGTATGCACTTAATAACACACAATGGAAAATTATGATCGACCATATTTCAATATTAATATTTTTTTTAGTAAATGGTATCTTAGCCAGCTAGAACTTATCATACCTGAACCTGAATTTAATTTGGGAATGCAATTGTTAAAACTCCAAACCCTGGTTCCTTTCTTTCATGCTTTAAGTAAATATCTATTATTATTTCACCAATACAAAACTTAATTTGAAAATCAATAAGTATTTATATCCTGGGGTAAATGAAAAAAAATAAACCACAAGTTGTATAACAAAACAGAATGCCTTAGTCACGCTTGGCTTTTTTGATATCTTAAATCCCTAGATTTCTTAGAAACCACTAATACTGAATTGGTGAAACTTTGTAGAGCTATTATCCATCTTATGTTGAACACCTTGGGAATACACTGACCTTATAATCTCATTACAATTTCATGATCTGATTGTTTCTTCCTGACTATTGATTCTAAAATCCTCGATTCAAAAAGCAAACTTTTTGATCAAAGCCAAAGTGAACCCAATTGGCCTTTTTTATGTGACTTTCATTCTTTTGCTACGAAAGCAAAGCACTCGGACATAACCAAACCATGATTTAGGCATTGCCATTGAAACAATATGTGTGTTCACTCAAACTGTTTTAGTAAATATTTCAAATTGTCAAAATTTCATGGCATGAGCTTCCTTAGTATTAACCCTATAAGACACAGGCTTTTTTGAGGTTGGAAAACCCAGGGGGAGCTGATTCCGCCCTCCCCTCATAATTTCTCAAGAACCACTTATGATTAAGTGATGAAACTTTATACCGTAATAAACAAACCTATTTTGAATGCTTTGGTGCCAAATTAAATCTTTGACATCATCAGAATTCGATGATGTTATCATTTTTTTACCAACAGGTTGTCAACAATTGGTCATTTGGAGGCCGGACTTTGAGTAACAAAACTGGACAAAAATAGCTTTTTTAATGCGGTTATCGCCATTTTGCTACTAATACAAAGTACTTTGGTATCATTAGAAGGTATATGCAGTTTGGCTTCAAAAATTGACTTTTGGCCTAAAAAAATGATGTACCGAACCCTCATTTTGGCATTGCCATGGCAACAAAGGGCATGGTCACCCAAATTTTTTTTTGCATAAATAGCTCCCAAATAAATTTTGTATAAAGTCACAAAGTTTTGTGGCAAAAACTTTTTTTGTTCCTGAGCTATAATAAAAAAACTACCAGGCTAGTGGAATCAATCCACCCCTAGGTCAAATACGGTTAAATTTATAAGATTTATAAGGTGGAATCTCTCTGGTGGAACAGGGTTAAAATACCCTGATTTTGATATCTTTGATGACGTTGTCATCTGACCACATGTGTGGAGATCAATTTTTCTACTCTTCACTTTTCTTACTAATTTTCCTATCATTTCTTAATGTAGTGCATAATTGAGGCAGATTGCATTGCTTTTCATTTCTAAGAATAGCCAATTTTAAAGGTAATGTGTGCTTCCCAAAAAGAAGCAAAAAAAATTAACCTTTTCTTGCACTGAAAAGATGCAATAAAGGAATAACAATTTCAAGTTTTTTTTTCTTGAATTAGCTGCTTGCACCTCTTGCTGACGGCCTTGCCGAAATGTTAAAATAATTATAAATCAGTGAGTTCAAATCACACATTAGTGTTGCAATTACTTCATAAAATATTATGACCATTAAAGAAGGTAATAAATAAAGCAACAGGTCATTGCTGTTTTGATTATTGCGTGAATTAACAAAAGTGTAACTACAGTAAGCATGTTTCAATGATGTTTTAATAACAAAAACAGAGTTGGTATTTTCCTACAGTAGAGTCCTGATTAGGAGGGTATTGCCTTTTCATGCCCCTGGCCCCCAGCCTACTTTCATGGACCTCTGCCACAGCCACACGGCCCCCGACCCAAAATTTTTTATGAACAATTTTTCAATGAAAAAAAATTACACACTTAGTTATTAGACGTTTTATTGTTTCTTCACTAATAATTTATCACCAGTTGTTAAAATTTTTCTGAAGCATACATTAACTTTAAGAGAGCCTTGTATAACCTAGTGGGGTTTTCCAATACACTTGATAATATGAGTTCCAAGTAAAAGATTCCTTTCATGATTGAAGAACTTTTTCCTTTTGTTGAATCTGTTTAAACAAAGTGTTTCTAACAAACACTTAGTTAAGGCATTTTTGAATATTTTCATTTTTCCCCTTTTGAGCCCTTTTTGGGTCCTGCCAAAATATCACTGAAATGGGTCTTTGCAACGTTGTTGGTGATTTTCTTGACATTATCAATGTCAAAATAATGCAGAAGTGTGGAGGAAGGGGTAAGTGTGAATTTATAAGAGTGTAGAGTTTTGTGGCCAATGCTATTGTGGTTTGTGACTTATGAGGATTGGCCAACAGTTCAATAATTGCACTTTGCAGTATTGTGTTGCACACTTTTCATGTTTTCAGATTTTGGAACGGTAAAATGACCTAGAGATAGTGGCCAAAATTCTGGCAAAAACGAAAGAATTGACCTTGTGAATCTGGATTTAGGTTTGAAAATATTGCTGGTAGCCCTGTGAAAATCTTTGTATGATTTGAACTCTGTGATCATGCAATGAGGATGAGGAGTCCTGAATGGCTAGCTGTTGGGAGACAGTATTTTATTCCTCTTTCAAAATAACCAGTCAAGGA
Source organism: Cladonema radiatum (assembly GCA_025330745.1). Lineage (NCBI taxonomy): Eukaryota > Metazoa > Cnidaria > Hydrozoa > Anthoathecata > Cladonematidae > Cladonema > Cladonema radiatum. Next base: position 14,649 of record JANSTP010335248.1, read on the forward strand.
GCTTCACCTCCATAAAAATATTCGATATTGCAGAAGGATATGGGAATAATGTGAAGAATAACAAAAACTATAGGAGATAAATAAATTAATCAAAACCAAGAACTATGTGTAGGTTGTTCTCACTATTGAAAGCATCTGCCACATGTTAACTATAACAAAACACCATCTCTGCAACCATGTTATAGTTCTCTTTCACTAGACGTCACAAAACACAGAACTCACAGACGTACAAAACTATAACCTAACAATTATATGTTGGTCACATATACCTATCACAATCATCCGAACTGAATCCAGTAGTTATTAATAATAAACTGAGTATTTTCATCAGTATGACCAGGTGTCCCGGGCGAGTAAGCATCATCTGCTCCATTGATGGTACCCTTCAGATTCAAATGATATGTATGGATACAAAACAAACAATCACAAACAAAACAATTAAAAATATCAAAATATCAATTAAAATGACAAAATATCTGTAAAAATAACTGAAGAAAAATAAGGCCTTTGGGAATGAATAAAAAGTAGAAGAATTAGAGGATGAATTCATGCAAACTTTAGAAGGGAACAAAGCATTTAAATAGATTGATTGTTACTGTCAAGTGTATTTGTAATATCACTTGATATATTGGAAAAAGTTTTTAAAAATGTAGAAAAGGCTTTCGTGTGACGATCATAAGCTTTTCTACATGTTTCGAAGAGTCTAAATTCAGATGCCCCTTGGTGAAAGGGAGGAATAGTTTTTCCCTTGCGAAAGGGTGGAATGGGTGGAATACTTTTTCCCTTTTTTTGCTCCTTTATCTGATATTATGTATTTATTTCGCTACCTTAACAACATTCAAAGAGCGGATTCAAAAATGTTAATGCAGCTGAAACTCTAAGCACAAAATGAAAAGAGATTGGTGGCCGTGGTGCAGAGAAAGTGGTTAGAGGGCCGAGAAGCCCAACCCCAAAATAGCCAAGAACTTATTGTAACATAAGAAATAAATCAATAACAACAATAACAATTGTTCATCAGTATCTGCTCCGTGTAATTAACTTGTTTAACTATAGACTGAATTGCACCGTGCTCTGTTGGCTTACACTTCTGCACTCCAGTATATTGCATGGGTAGAACACCTTTGTAAATTGGTGTTGACCAACACAAAAAGCCAGTATGAAGGGTTGCTCATTTCTATGTGGTATACTGAGATGGCCAGGAGTTAGTGTATTAGCTACGGTGAGATTGTTTTTTTGGGACATATACAATGAGACCATAAATTTGCTTAAAGGTAATGTTCGCTAGATTTTCAAATTTTTCTAACTATCATTATTTAAAAGTAAATAAAAAACTAATAAAAAC
>JANSTP010335359.1:0-27255 GCA_025330745.1 Cladonema radiatum
GTCAGCCATTTTTCGAGAATGAAAATTTCAAAAGCCCGCCTCCAATTTTCGCCTCCAATCGCACGTTGGTTAGGCCTCTTACTTGAGTACGCCTTGTACCTGGGCTTTTTGATGTACGTTAAACACCTGGGGGGGAGGGGGTAAAAACTACCTCCCTGGTTTTCTCGGGAAGTTCTTATCCAATTGAAGTGAAACTTTGCACGTATATAAAGTATCATAAGTACTTTCAAAAAATTAAAAAATGACCCCTTGAAGTCACGTGATTTGGTGATGACGTCATCAAAAATGTCGAAATGTGCGATAATTTTTGGTTTTTAAGGGTAATTTTGAGTACAGTCATAATTATGCATGTACAACGACTTAGAATTTCATATTTTGCAGAATTATATGAAATACAATATATTTAAACGAAATGTTGCAAAAAATTTGAAAAAAAAAATTAGAGCAAAAATGAGGGATTTTTCGAGGGGGATAATTTTTCGAAGTTTTTGAGTGTTAAAAGCTCCGAAACTTGATAAATATCCAAATAATTTACACTATGACGACTTGAAACTGTTAACACGGTCAAAAAAAGTCATTTTAAATTTAATCAGACATGTAACCCTTGTTTCACAAGTGATGACGTCATCAAAAGCTCGTAAAACCAAATTTTTACGTTTTTGTGACATTTTCAACCTCAGACGTCATTATGACGTCACTATGACGTCAAAAAGTGTTGACATATCCCCAACTACTTCTGTCGCAATAATAGCCTGACATATTCTGACCACAAGTCATAAAAGGCTTCAAAACTACTTTTACAGGTATCATTGCTTAAAACTTGTCATACCTAGGTACAATTATGACGTCATTGCCGAAGACTCGGGCCCCGACCCCTCAAAAATTTTTCATGGTTGGGTGCAGAAATAAATTTTATACACTGAGTCAAAGTTTCATAGAAAAATATTAACTACAACGGCAGTTATTAAAAAAAAATCACTTGGGGGGGGAGGAGTAGAAATTACTCCCCCCCCCAGGTGAAATAGGGTTAAAAGGGTTAAGTCTCCAACAGATATAGCTGAGTAAGGTAAAAGGTATATAACATATGCATAAATGAAACAATTTTAGTAAGAGAGCTTTAATATAGTGATACCTTTGAAAACACAAAGTTCTATTGTTTTTCCTGGCTTTTTCTTGTGTGTTTTTATTTGCTGCCAGCTGTTTAAAATACATTTTCAAGGTGTGTAGAATTCGGATGTTGGCCAGCTCCTCAACAATATGATCTGGGTCAACAATGGCTCATGCAAAAAAGCTACGATCCAGGATATAATCTGGCTGAAATAACCGAAAAATTACTTAGACCCACTGAAATATATCCCTAATTTTACCTGGCCGGCTATTCTAAAGTGTAGGCCTGGTGGAAATTTTTCTAGTTTTCAATAGCCTAGTCAACCTTTTTAAAAAGTTGTCAGCCCGATTAGTTTTTGACACCTCACCGGGCCACAGAGACGGGAGTGTAGTTCCTTTTAGGGGGAGATTTTTTGTGCCTGTGGGAAAAGATGTCAATAGAAATAAATGGTCATTTTCAGGACCAAAATTTCCCCAGTTAGACTCTCTAATATAGATAGACTATAACAAACAGTACCTGAGAGAGAAGTTGGATGGTTTTCACCAATCAACCCAAGGACAAAGTTTACCCAAGCTACTTGATAAAGTTTTTTTAGTTCCGTTTGGGGCTTACGGCGCGAGATTGTTAAGCAAACATACATCTGAAACGTGTACGCGAAACAGGAGAAGTGGCGTAATTTTGGAGAAAATCGTCAAATGACGTCACAAAAACGTCACGACGTCAAACTAATGGCATCCGTTATTCCTGCCAAGTTGCAGCAACATTTGTCTTACATATACAGGGTTATATTATTTGTAAATGGTTCATGATCCAAGGTTTTTCATAATTTAGCACCAAAATATTAGAGGGTGGGTTCGAGTAATAGCCTCTAGACAGGCATGCTCAAAATAATTTCTCAAATTTTTTTCTTAAATTTTCCTTGGGGGAGACGGGAGTGGGGCGGTCTAATCAACGCCCTCCTCCTCAGTATCAATAGGGTTAACGTTGCCAATAAGTAGAGTAAATTTGATTTAAAGTTGACTAATTTTACTTATCACTCAAGACTGTATCGCCAGTTTGAAGTATAGAAAGTTAAATTAAGCAAGATTGTAGACAGTTTTCATGAAGATATTCAAAAAATATACTTACTTTAAAAATTGGAACGAACTTTCGGGAACAGATAGAACGACATGGAAAGATGAAATGCCAATGGTGAAATTCATTTTCATTTTCGATTTAAATATTTGCTAAAACTTACGAGGTAATGTGTTTGCCTGATGTTTCCTTATGTTCATACTTATATAATATTATCTTCAAAAACTTTTTTTATGAAATTTATCACCTTATCGGCCCTTTTTACACCAGCCCTAAATGGTGTTAATTTTCGGCGAGCGTCATTAAAAGAGCCGGCATGATATGGGCCAAAAAAATGGTTACTTTTTCAAAAACCAGCGTTAATTTTCAAAGTAGTTATAGGTGGTATTCAAAAATTAAACTTTTTCTTCAAGGTAAGAAATATTCGTGGCAGCAAAGTTCTGCGAGTTTTTATGTTAGAATTTGAGAGGTTTGATTTTTCGCCAAAACTCGATTCTTTTCAATATTTTGCTTAGTTTACTTTGTCTTTTATTATCAGAAACAAACGGATATGACTTTTTCACAAAACTTGTTAAAATCAGAGTAAAAAATTGAGCGAAAAATCTAAAAACCCAATTTTTTTCTCCAGATTTTTATAGAGGCGAAAATGGCGGCCCTAAATGGCGTTAGGTAGAAAATAAAAGAGGGGTGGCGTTAATTGTGGTAAGGCCTGAGAACGAGGCTACACAAGTCATATATGAAAACAAGGCTACACAAGTTATACGCGAGGATTAAAACTTAAAATCATAAAGAACTAATTTTTATTAAATCACAAACGATTCTCGACCATTCAGACCATTTAGATTGCGAACGACTATTGACCATCCAGACCATTCAGATTCTTCAATGATAAACGAAATATTTGCAGCATCATTACACTAGACCAAACAAGAATATATGGAAGAACTAAAAGAATACTCGTCATTCTAGATCAAACAACGATTAAGGAACTTATTGTGGGTTTGGCCACCCTAACAGCTTGTTCCTACTTGTTAATCGAACACTGCGCAATTAAACAAAAGACGTCAGAATACTAGAAATATTTGAAATACTGGAAATTATAAGAACATTGAGACTGAAAATATTAAAGAACAAAGGAAGAATATTTACTGAATTGTACTGAATTTAATACGAGTTAATAATAGAGTGAAACTTTGACTTGAAATTATTGATAGTTGTATCAAACCCTGAAGTGAGTTTTTGTTGAGAGACTCACCTTGTAATAGGGGAGGCAAAGAACTAGGATCCTGTTTTACAAGTAAACCGTTCCATCTATTTCTTACCATCTACAAATAGGGGACGCCCGTTTACATAATTAAGGGCCGGTGTAAAAAGGGCCGGTAAGGTAATCATGAAGGCTTTATCTGGAAAACGGTACTGCAAAAATCTTTTGAAGGATATAGAAATCGAAAATCTGGATAAAAGCCCTCCTTTTTTCTTGATAACACCTTTGTGGCTTAATTTTGGGATAAGTTCTTTTTGGCTCTATTCAGTGCAATGATCTTATTATACGTTAGAATATATTATCTATATGATTCAGCCCAGGGTTCGTGGGTGAGGTTCAGGGAGTTCATGTACTCTATCATTGACCTTATCTATCTCTTGCCATCTCTTAACTTCAAAAATTCTAATGCTATGGTAATAGAACTTTGCACACATTTAAAACAATTCTTGGAAGCATTATTAAACTAAATCATAGTATTACCTCATCCTGCTCATAAACGATGGTGGTTCCTAGCGCTGAGAGCACCAAAGTAGGTCTAAACTTTTTGAAGGCCTGCTTGTTCTGACCTACAAAAGTTTTATCCATGTGGTTTTGAAGCAACATCGTCAAATTGTAAGGGCGTCCACAGATCTTTCGTGTTTCTAGAAAATCAAACTGGAAGTCCGGGATTTTGAGTGGTCTTTTGATTTTTAGTTTTCGAATTACTAACAATATTAAACTCTGGTGGCAAAATCTATTCACCCCATCTCGCCCCTCGCATAAGATAAGTAGGGTTAGAGGGGCAAATTGATTTAACCCTGTTCTTAACCTGAAACATTTTTGCAGATTGAATACACCAGCCTCAGTGATCAGAACGGACTCTGCCTAGTGGCTAGCCTAGTTAGTCATAAAAGGTAAAGTCATAAAGTGTTGTGTCGAAAGCTCTTTTAGTTCTAGAAAAAAAACTGCCAGGCAGTGGTTTGGATTCCGCTCTCCCTCGGGGAATAGGGTGGACCTTTTTTCAGATAGGCTGTTTTTGGTTCTTAAAATGTTAGGGGGTTGGAGGAGGTTCTTTGAGCTCCTGTCTGCAATAACAATGACAAAAAAATATGACACACTTATACTTCATTCCTCCACGAACACTCCTTCATAAATTTCAATTTTCATCCCAAAGAAGTTAAAGAACTGATTTAACTCTGCATTTTGATTTATGGGCCAGTAGTGTAAAAGTAATCAGTTCGCGGTTCAAATCCTTGGTTGGCTCACTCCTGGATTGTTTTGCATAAAAACTGTCATAGCCCCCATATGGCGTTCCTAGGTCAACCAACGTGAAATACAAAAAAACTTCGAATAATTTAATTTTATTTTAGTAGAAATAGTATTATATTTACTTTTTTAATGTTTTTGCTATTCACACTATTCCATGACTTCGCTTCTTGTCTCAACCACTCAAGTGCTGCATAAATAGACCCCTCATCTAGTTGCCTGGTGAAAACCTTGATGGTGGTGGCTGCGGTGTGTATTAGACTCCAAGTTGTGAAACCTGCCAATATTTTGAAATAAATTTCCAAGAGCGCGTATAAAAAAGCCCTAAAAATTACTTGAGTTGTCCCAAAAATGTCCTAATTTTGCCCACCCCTGACTATTCTAAGGTGTCGTCGGCTCAAGTGGTAATTTCCACTGCTTTTGAGAGCCCGTCGTACGTTTCTCCTGACATAAAAACAAAAGACTTTAAAAGCCTTTTAGATCCGCTCATAAGGGACCCTGAAAATTCCGATGAGCAATCGCTGCTGCAATTTAGAGCTAGTGCACTTTCGTTTGCGCCGCACTTGATCACTAACTTTCCATGTAGAACATATGAAAGGGCCCTGCTCCCTAATATCCAATCGGATCAGCATTTTTGCCGCGACAATCAAAAAATCCTGAGTTTTAATTTTTGGTTTCTTTTTCCTATCATGCCCCATTAAATGTTTTGAACTAAGGAGGAGTTAAGACTTTCATTTTCTAACAAAGTATCAGAAATATGAACAAAAGGTATTTTGGGGGTAATGAGGTGACTTAAAATCTTACTTTAATCCGTTTTCCTTAGATATACCCCTATCATAGGTCAATTATCCTAAATAATGGGCTTTTTCGGTGTTTTTATAACTTTTCATTGTTTGATATCAAGACTCCCGTCTTTTCAAAGAACGCAAAATACGTCTCCGCTTTATGTTACTATTTTTAGATTTTGAACCTTGTTACAAAATGAAAGGTTTATAAAGCGAAAACCGTAAAATCAAGGTAACTAGAGCGCTTAGCGCTTCAAAAATTTCCGTTTCCGAGCTATAACTGCAAATATATAACCTTAAAAAAATACTAATTGATTTATGAAGTATTCAAGACACAAAATTTACTTAGAAAACTTTAATGATGCTATGAAAAGCAACTTTGCAAAGTATTTCTACCTAAAGAGTTGTGCTGGAAAGGAAAACGTGATTTCAAATGATCCATTGTTTTTCTAGCAATCAACATAAGGCTTTTTATATTAGAGATGCCACACACACATCAAAAATAAACTTACTAATAATAAGTTTACTTCTGCCCTCATAATTTAAATAAGAAGTCACGTGACGGTAAAGACGTTACAGTCCTCAGCTGGCGGTTTTAAGGCAAAAGTTGGGTCCAAAAAAACCTTTATTTACTTTATTTACCTTCATCAACTTATAAACTCATAAAATAGCAGAATAAGGTATGGAATGTGATGCACAGTATTCAAACCAATAGAGGACACGAAATTACTTGGGCTATGACGTCATAAGCTTCAACTGGAACCTAAATTGGCCAAAGAGGTGTAGGATACTAATTATAATATTTCTACCAAGTTGGAAACATATTTGATATTTTATTTGAAAAAAATTAATTTTTTTGGTTTGGTGACATACTACCTTTAATACAAATCACAGAGTCTCCACCTTTTAACATTGACGAAATATAAGTGGCGCGAGTGGAAAATGAGCTCAAAAAACGTTCATAAATCAACAACTTGATTAGCTATCTCAACAAAACTTCTCTACAATGATGACATGTTGATATGGATTTTATTTCAAATCTTTTTTCACGAGGAAAATGTGTATTTTTGCAAAAAAAGTGATTTTTAATACTGTCCTGTGGGAGCCAACAGTTGACAAAAACATCGAGTTTTTTAAAAAATGTGATATTAAGCTCTGCTTTATCTTTCTCAGTAACAAAAATAATGTTTTAAAATAATGTTTCAGTGGTTAAATTATTATTTTTTGTAGAATGAGGCTTAAATATTTGGAGAGGCCTGTTTTCCGTGTTACACCCCAGCTTGTTTTTATCACGTGATAAAAGTTACGGCAATTCTGAGCGTTCATTAGTTCTCATTTAGCGATGATATTACCCGGATTGGAGAATTGAAGTTTTCTTAAAATCACAGGACCTGTGAGGCAATAGTTTTGAGCATCAAGTATTGATGTAAAGACTTGACATAAAAGGTGTCTTTTCATTTTGGTAACAGGCGTACCGGTTTTCGTCGCCTAAAGATATTAAGAACTGGAGATCAATTGACCTCTGACGACAGAGCCCTCAGTAGAGGGGAGGAGCCCTTAGTCGAAAGCTTTTCTTAACTTTGTAGTAATATGTGTGCCAAGTTTTGACATTTAAGGTTGTTCAGAACTGTGAAAATTCAATATTTCTTAAAATCACGTGACCTTCAACATGAGGTCCCTCAATAGGGGGTATTGGCGCAAAGAAAGCAGTCCAAAACTTTTCAAACGTTTTGGGTAACAGATGTACTGCGTTTCCCCTCATGATGTAGTTTATAACTAGAGATATTCAATTTCTTTCAAAATCACGTGACCTATGACGTAAAGGCTCTCAGAAGAGGGTAATGAGGAAAAGAATGGGAACAACATTTTGTTACCATTTGGGTAACAGGTGTACCAACTTTCACCACCTAAGGTTATTTAGAACTGGATATATACAAGTTTCTTATAATCATGTGACCTATGATGTCATTGCACTCACCAGAAGGTATTGGCGCAAAAAGTGAGTGGGAAATTTTTGTTACCTTATGAGCAGTAGCTTTACCACATTTTATCAGCTAAATTTGTTTAAAAGTGGAGATATTTAATTTTTTTAAAACCACGTGACCTATTACATTACATACCTTACCTGCAAACGAAAGTGCCTTAAAGATACAGAATACTGTATAAAAAAGAATAATGGCAATAGCGAGAAAACTCTTGATACCAATTAAATTTTGAAGTTACTAGTAAAAATAATCAAAAAATTCATGAAAAATTCGTAAGGGTTTATACAAAACTGAACTTGTATTTTAGGTGACTTGCAGTGAGTCTCAAAATGCTTATTAACAAATTTTGTCGATAGTCAGGGCCATAGGCATGTAGGTTCAAACAGGAAAACAATTCAGTCACAAGTTTGATAGTATATAATAATTATTTGATTGCAAAGGCAATATCATAATAAGATATCCTATAGAATTGAATGCAAAACAATACAATCAGAACTAATATCTCAAAGGAATAAAGCAGGACAGTATCATAAAACAGCATCAGATTTTACAGTATCTTTTTGTAAGTTGCTATTATTTCAAAATAACGCTTCAAAAACATCAGTTGTAAATCTTAAAAAAGAAAAAAAGGAAAAAGAGAAGAAAAACATTTTTTCAAATTCGATAAGCTCATTAGCACTCATTAGCATTTATAGCACCAAACTTGAAGGAAATAATTTGTTAAGACATTCCATATTTATTCATATGATATTGATAAGTTACTTCGCTAACTTGAAGAAAAAGATTTTTGATAACGCAAAACCTTATCTTATAAATAACTTTTGAAATAGACAATTCTTCAACATTCTACATTTCTTCATCAAAACAATATAGACTATTTCCTAAATGAATTCCTTCACTGACAATAAAAATCTTTTGATAGCCACGTTTATTTACAACTTTTGAATGATAACTTATTTGAATGACTCGAATTTATTCATGGAAATAATATGTATAATGTTCCAAATTAATTCACCTACTCAATGAAAGTCCTTTGACAAAATATTATGTTACTCGTAATTTTTGAAACAGGCAATTTGCTTGAACGTTCTACACATAATAGTTATCAAAACAATAAAGATAATGTTCTCAACTAATTGTTTTCAACCAAATGTTCTCTCCGAATTTTTTCAACAAATGGTCTGGATAATGTTCCACATCAATTTGTTGAATCGATAAAAGTCTTTAGGCACAACACCATGTTATCTGTAACATATCAAATTTGCTTAAAGATTCTAAATTTATTCACGAAAACAACATGGATCATGTTTTCAATTAATTGATTCGCCTACAATGACAGCTTTCATAGCTACGAGCTTTTATCAGCCCTTATCTGTAACTTTTGAATGAATAATTTATTCGAATGTTCTCAATTTATTCAGGGAAACACAAAACATGTTCCAAATTAAGTTGCTAATTTTCTTTGGACACAATGCCATGCTATTCATAATGAAGGTCAACTTACTTCAACGTTCTAAATCCATCATCAAAACAACACAGATAATTGTTCTCGATCAATTGATTTGCAACGGCAAAAGTCTTTTGATTGCTACCAATTTTTATTCGTAACTTTTGAATAAATAATTCATTTGAACGCTCCTACTTTATTCATCAAAACATGGCACGTGTTCCAAATTAATTCGCTAACTCAATAAAAGTCTTTCGGCAAATGACGCCATATTATTTATAAAGATGGAGTAAATAATTTGCTTAAATTTTAATGTTTTCCATGAAACTGAGAAAGGATAATTGATGTCTTTCTTTACTGACTTCAAATCAGAACAAACTCTCACAGCAATTCCTGTCACGTTTGTTTAAAAAATATTTGAAATGAATAATTTTGTGAAACGTTCTCGAACAAACCATGCTGAAATATTCCAATTTAATTTGTATATATATTTATAGTCCTTTAGATTCTTTGAAATGAATAAAATTTCTTTCTTTTCTTGGTGTTAAACAAACAAACATTTTCAAAAAAACCATATTGAAATTTTTGATTTGCAGAATAATTTAATATTAACACCGATAGAAGTACTTTGATGTAGCAATATGAATATTTCTTGCAACTTTTGGAATAAATAATTCACTGCTTGCCGCACAAAATGGTGTATCTTGATCCTGATTCACAGAATAAAAAAGTTTTTTATTCCCAAAATGTACAGGCATTCTCCAATCCACTTCCTATGCAATTTACTGGAAGCAGCAACAGCAAATAAACTTTTTCAATATATTATTCACTTCACATAATATTCACTTCCAAAACCAGCATCTTAAAGAGGGGATACTATGGAATCTGGTAATCAGGAGTCGGTTACTTTTGTTGAGTTTAAGCATGAGTTAAAATCTTTAGCAGTAGGTTTCGTATTGTTTAAGTTTTATATTGGATTGGAATAAAGGTTAGTTTTCTGTGAGCCTTCTGTGAATAAAAGTGATTTCATGAATATTAGGAAAAGCAAGAAAGCAAAAACTTTGCTAGAAAAACTTCTCCAAATTGATACCTAATTTGGTCAATATTCATTCAGCAACAAAAAAGAAATACCGACAACTTTCTTCTCTAAAATAATCTATTGACGGGTTGGTCAAACCAAGTTTAAACTATTGCCCCGGGAATTCGAGGGTTCACAAGTACCTAAGAAAATGGAACTTTGTAAGGTCGTAGAACAACCCTTTTGTGTTATGATTTTTGCAACGATTCGATTTTGCTGTACCATTGAAAATCAGCAAAAAGTCGTTATTTTCAAGTGAACGCAGACATCATACCGACGTCATCAAATGGATGATAGCAATCTATTATATTATGTAAATTTAACACTTAGAGACTCAAAAGCATAAAAAGACTGTTAGCTGAGCTGGAGGTGCTGTTTCCAGCAATGGCCCTTCATTAAAGGTACTTAAGCACCCTTAAAAAATAATTTGGCCAAATTTTAAAAATGAATAATTTCTAGCTCAGTCGTTTGATAATAATGAGTTATTCAGTTATTCCATCTCTGAAATTTTTATTGAAATTGTATGTGTTGTTTTGAAGACAACAGCATTTAAAGTCTAGGAAAGTTTGTTGTTTTTAATGGCCGCCATATTGAAAATCGTTATTTTTACTACTTTTTTAACATCACGTACACACTTGAAAATAACTTCTTTTTTGAAATGGTTTCTACGTGAGCCGTCATCTTATTGAGAATGATATGACTACATTGGGTATAATATCAGTAAAAATGTTTTACCAATTTGACAGATGTTTTTTATTATACTTTTTTTCTTTTGTTTCTAAAGTCTGCACTTTGATTTCAAACTTCCTTATAAAACAGTTTCAAAGAGTTATGAATTGAAATTATGCTAATACGAAAATATTCGAAAAAAAGCAGTGGAGCTTGTTTTTTGAGTTTAAGAGGGGACGTTAATTAGAGGGAGGCGTTTGAAAAAGAGGGAGACTTTTATTTAGAAACTTGTATTTTTTTCTGAAACCACAACTTTACAAAATATCAACAAAACCGCTCTGATTATCAGTAGAATTGTCCACAAATGATGATTTTCCAACAAACGCTCCCCCTTAGAGAGGGGGAAGGGGGGACTGGATGGTTAGAATGGATCGTTTATTTAGCTTTCCGAGTTTAAGGGGGCGCTAATTAGAAGCGGGCAATTATTAGAAGACTTACGGTATACAAACCTAAAATGCAAAGCAAAATCCATTGGAATTTGTGATTACAACTACAAAGGTCGAAGAACTTAGAACATTCTGAGAACATTCTTTATACCGATTACTAAGAGCATTTCTTTACTAAACATCAGCTACTAGGATCGGTCCACTTGTACAACATATTATTTATCTGCACTCCATTTGTTCGACATATTTTTTGGAAAAAGAATGTATCCTCACTTGTCATACAGACTAATGTTACGACATCCAGTTGTCTAACCTAGACTAGCGAACTAAAACATTTTGTTGAGATAAAAAAATAAGTACTTAACAGATGTTTTCTTTCTCAAATATTCTTTAAAGGAAGATGGAAAAGTTTCCCCGAAAGGAGACTTGTGGCTGCACAACATTACATTTGCATAATGAAAGCATCTCCAACTAAACGGTTTTATACGGCCACTTGGTGGAGCCTGTTAATTAAAAATTGGTAGATTTTCATTTTTTGTTTATCAAAATTCACAGTTGGGTGCTATTTCAGTCCATCAATTTGGAGAAATTTTGTTCGGAGTTTCTTCAGCTAAAAAACGTGAAGGCTGACAAGTTTCTCGTCTTTTTTGAGATGGTGCTACTCTTTTTTTGTTGCCTTTGGACTTTTTCACTCTTTGAGTGCTTCCAAAGATTTGATAACGCGAAATTTGATGACGCAAAATTTTTTAGCTCATATCCTCTCTAAAGTGACTTTTTTATCAGTTAAATTTAATTTAGGCTAGTTTCAACTTTTCTATCAAATTGTCGGGTAACTGAGTTGTCGACCAGATGTGCTGTCTAATAAGTGGGTGGCCAGATGTCCGAACATCTCAATCTGACGTTCCAATTAAGTTATTGCAATTCAACTTTTCGAGCAATTAGCAGAAAAGGGAAATTCCCTCATTCGCTTCTTAAAAATGTGATGTCATCAAGTGCCTTGGGGAATAGCTCAAATATTAAAATCATTATAACATCCGAATAGACTTTCTTTTGTAAACAAAACTTTGCTGGAAAGATATACTTTACAAATATCTTGTTTTTGCTTTAAATTTTCAAAAATCAATATTGGTTTGCCTGCTTTGGTCCCTTTTTAGTTTTTTTGACTAAAAGCCCTAAATGCTCAAGAAAAAAGATTTTGAGTTGGATGAAAATAGTTTGAGTATTTTGATTTCAATTTAATATTAAAAAACAAAGGACGAGTGAAAAATATTTTTGCAGTCCTTGAAAATCAGGAAAGACAGATTTTTGAAAAGGGCCTTGACAGAGGACCTCAAAATTGTTTTTTCAGAAAATTTTTTGAAAACTTTTTCCTTCAAGGGCATACTATAAATATGGAAAATTTTACAACTAAAAAGTTATTACTTTTTCAGTTACAAGAATTTTAATATTAGCAAAAATGATGAAGGCAGTTGATGACATCACAAATTCAGCGATGAGTCAAAATTTCATTAGTTTTCAAAGTCTACTCAAAATCCTTCTAATATTCAAACAGTTATAACTTTTGAAGGACAATTCCGATGAAGATGAAATGAAAACCAGTTTTCATATTTTTTTAAGCTCTGGAACATGATTCAAAATTCCAATGCACCAAAAAATTAGCGAACACTGCCTTTAAAGTTGTTTTCTGCTGCAGTCCCAAACAAAAAACAAAATACATTCGCTTGCGAAAGAAAAAGACATTCCCTATTCATTTTAAGAGAAAATAAAGTAAGGAAAAATCCGGAAACCTTAGTTTTTAATTTTCGAATCATTGGTTTGAAAGCTCCTCTCCTCCTCACGCTTTTCCAAGCACAAAGGTTTCGTATAACGTTGTATCAAATGAAGGAAGACAGTATTTTTTCTATTTTTTGATTTCTTTTTGAAAGCTGAGAGTCAAAAATAACAAAAAGAAAAAAATGTTTAAAGTCTCAATCGCGTCCTATCTGTAAAGAGACTCTCGATTGACATTAGAAGGGCGAGCAGAGTGGGTTAAAACGTAGCTCACACCCACAAAGACTATACTCTATCCAGAACTGCGTTAATGAAATAGGGGGTTGAAAAAGTAAACAAAGAGTAAACTGCAGCTTCACGAAATTTTTGAATAATTGTATTTACAAAATGTGTATATACTTATATAAACCTTAAAAGACAGATATTCAGTACTGTGTAACATCACATGTTTTTAAAAACCTCCCTCATAATAGGAGATTGCTGTGATAGCAAAATCTAAAGATTATCAACAAGTTTTCATGGTTTATCTAATTGAGCCACTTAAATTGTTGGCTGTTCAAATAACATAAAAAAACCTGTTAAATATAGTTGTGTCGGAATAGCGGTACGTCGAAACAACGGTTTACAACAGTGTGTCGAAGAACCGGTACATCCCGCTATTTCGACAAAATATAAAAATTGTCGAAATATAGGTACGTCGAAATATAGAAACGTCGAAAGAACGGGATGACCCCCTGGTGGTTTCTGCATAAAACTTTGCAGGAAGGTAGTAATTCTAATGAAACTCTAAAGAAATATTGTCATTCTGAGGGTCCTAGCCAGATGAGAAGATAATGACGTTATCAGGCACTCCAATAGACTAGTAACTAGTCGCTCTTGATTTTTCGATATGAGTAAAATTTCAGCCGAGTGGAATTTGCTCATACATTTCATTGCCATTTCCCAAACTGGGTTCTTCCTCTGGATTTATACTTGATTACGACAGAATCCCAGTCCGCCTTTTTTAGTGGTGTTATTTCTATTTAACATCAAAAGTTTTGATGACACACACTGAAATTATTTTCCATTGTAATCAAAACTGATTGGAAATTGAAGACCTCAACCATTATTCCTAGTTAGTATAGAAAAAGTACTTGCATAGTCAGTGGGTATTTACAAGATAGTATTATATACAGTATTACCAGATCAATTGGAATCATTTTAAATTAAGTTCACCTCAAAAAGGCTTTGGCTGAAACTCATTTTACTTACATTGTAGCATTACCAACCTTTCTGCTCTTTCCAGTCAGGATATTTTTAACCAAGTGGGTAAAATTAATTAATCTCTGCCTTTTTGCCTTTAAGCCTTTAGCATACTTTAAATTCATTTTGTTTTATCCTCAAATACGCCGAAAAATCGAAAATTTATATTTTGGAGAGTAAAATTGGCTGAAATTGCGTCCCGAAAAGTGTGGTAAATTGTTGTTTCCAAAAATTTGAGTAAAAATAATTGCAATTTGTTGATATCAACCCAACGTATCATAAAATCTAAGGAGAATGACCCTTCAAAACACCTAAAAGTGTCATTTTTCTTCAATTTTGGAAAGTAAAATTGGGCCAAAATAGGGTCTAAAAAGTGAGGTAAAAATTATTTTTCAAAAATTTCAGTTAAACATGTTAAAAATAAGTGCTATTTATTGATATCTATCATCAATATTGATGATATATATGGATGACATATTGTAAAAATGTAGCCAGAAGCAAAAACAGTGCAAAATAAATAAAATGTTAAAAATAACACTAGTTGTTTAACAGAAATTTTCGACTGTATTGTCTTTGTCAACTGTGAAGTTATACAGTTTGCAGATACTCTAATATAAAAAAATATTTTGCCAAAACAAAATTTCCTATGACAACATAATAAAAAACAATTGACAAATACTTTACCATTAAATTATAGTGTTATAAGACGTAAAATGAAAGTAATGAGAAATTAAATTACTAATCCATTTCAGAATTACATAACTGCCATAGGTAATACAAGAAAGTAATAAATTATTAAATAAAGCTGCTCAGAGACAAATAAAGTTAGTTAATAATTTAAAGTATTATGTACAATATATTTATAATATTTAAAAACTAGTGATTTAAAATCCTATATAAAAAATTAAATAAATAAAATAACGTCCAAAATAAAATAAAATAAACAAGTTAAAAATTAACAAAAAGAAAATACAAGAAAAGAAACGTCTTGTGAGTATGCACTTTCAATGTTAAAACTTAATTACGAAAACACACGTGTTACAGAATACTAAACCGGTAGAAAAAGTTACAGCCAAGAAGGTAGAGGTGAAGTGCATCCAAGCTACTATCCGAGCATGTACAATGGGAGATAGGTATTTTTAACAGCCAGCCTAGTCAAGTATACTTGCAGTGCAAGACAAGGTTGAACAGTATTATTTCTGTACATCCCTGGATGAATTACATCATCATGCCAAACTACCACTAATTACAAACCCATCTAGCCCACCGAAACCTGAGCCCTTGTAGTCTTAGGTTTTCCCAAGCTTACGTCTCTAACACCAGCATACACAATCGATATCTTCTTGCAACATCGAAATGTGAGGGCTCCTCCACACACAACCACAACAATGGCAAATACAAACACAACAAACACAGTTCAAACACACAAATATAAATAACAGGTTATTTCCAGGCAAATGCTCTGAAAAACTCACCTGCAAAGAGGATGCCGCTAAGCTAGCCACCACAGTTAGGCAGTGATTAGCTATATTTGTTTGGAAGTGTCTCAACTTCTGTAAAATGGGGAAATCAAAACTGTGAGGAAGGTTTCTCGGCAAAGTATAAAACAGCATCAGACATAACAGATAAATTACATTGAAGTGTCAGAGACAACATCTTTCAAATTGAGGCCTTCTGGAAAAAAAAAAGATCTAGGCGGAGTTGCCATTGGTCTTCTTTCCTTCTCACAGTTTTAGTAGTGGCTCCAAAACTAATAAAAGTAAAGGACCAGTCTTGCATTCCATTATGATCCTCAGATAAAAAATACTCTTGAAAATGTTTACTGCGATGCTGGCTCTCCTTTGGACATTTTTCTAAAACAACTTTTATAATTGTTAAACCTCAATCTAAAGGGTGTTGTTCCACTGCCGACGTACTGAACTTGACATGCCTTAAATTCGGCCAGATAGACAACATTCTTTGAATTACAGTTCAAGTTAGCCTTAACTTCATAGGTATTCTCTTTCTTATCTGAGAACGTATTTGTCTCCTTTATAAAATTACAAACCTGACATCTCTTTTTTCCACATTTTGACGAAAAACCTAATTTTTCTCCGTCTCTGGAAGGTTATCCCTAACTAATATGTTTTGTAGACTTTTACTTCTTTTAAAACCTAATATTGGAATACTTTGAAAAACCTTCCAATGTTCTTCATCAGGAGTAAGTAAAATATGTATTCTGTTCAAAATATCTTTTAGCTATGTTAAAGCAGGGTGATATGTCAAATTCAGTACTACACGATCATTTGCTCTATTTGGCTTTGACCTAGTGAGTAGAGTATCTCTATCCGACTTCCTAGCTTTCAATATTTGTTTTTTTACTAGTTTAGCACTATGACCTTTTTTCATTAACCAGTTTTCAAGTTGGTCATCTTTTGTCAAATAGAGAATTATCAGAACAAACTCGGTTCAGACGAAGCGCTTAGCTGTAAGGTATAGAATTAATAGAATGACGGAGATGGCATGAAGAAGGAGGTAAATACTGGTGGGTATCTGTTTCCTTGACAAATAGATCTGTGACTAGATTAACATTTTCCAAAGTTACATCCACGTCTAAAAAATTGATCCGTTCAGAAGAGTGGCTCTCAGTAAACTTAATGGTGGGGTTGAAGCTATTGATTCCTTTTATGAAATCTTTTAGGCTCTGTTCACCATGTTCCCAGATCATGAAGACATCATCAATGAACCTCCACCAAACTAAAGGCTTCTTATCCGTGTTACGAAGTATTTCTTCTCCAAGCGATGTCATAAACAAAATAGGATAAGGTGAAGCCATTGCCGTACCTATTGCTGTTCCTTGCAGTTGCTTAAAATACTTATTGTTGAATTCAAAAACATAATTTTTTAAGACCCATTCTTCAAGTTCTAAAATACTTTCAGTTGAAATTTTTTTCTTTTGCCGAGAATATAAGGTTTGCTTCAATGCTTCCAACCCATCATTATGAGGAATATTTGGATAGAAATTTACAACATCAATAGTGCATAGTAGTGAACAACTTGGAATATGGGCTAAGTTTTTAAGTTTTAGAAGAAAATCATTAGTATCCCTAATATATGATCTTACAGTTTTTGCCAAAAGCTGCAAATGATAACCCTAAAAAGGACATATTCTCTGTTATATAGCTACAATTGGAAATCAGTGGACGACCTGGAAGATCATGTAATTGCGTGTGAATCTTTGGTAACAAATAGAAACGACCTAAACGTGGGTTATTCACCATGAAAAAATCCAAAGTCTTACTATCAATGTCACCACGGGCTCTTATTTTTTTGATACAAGACGATACTATCTTTACTAAAGGGCTGACAACATCCCCTGACAATTCTTTATAGACCATTTTGTCCATGAGTTGCTTATCTGCCTCCATAATATAATCCTCCCTGTCCCAAACAACTACTGCTGATCCTTTGTCTGCCCCTTTAATTACAATAGCATCATCATTACGCAAAGAGTTTAAGGCTTTTTTTCTCTTCCCATGTGATATTACTATACTTCAGCTTATCATCCAAACCAAAAATCTCCTCCTCTAAACGGCTAAGATATATCTCTATCGATGCATCTGTGTTCTTAGGATTAAACAATGAACATAAACAGATTTTTGATCATGGCGGAAATACCATTTCAGTCTAAGAAATCGGCCAAATTTTTGTAGTTCCTCTTTGATCAAAGTTTTGTTCAAAGAAGTCGGAGTACACAGGAAAAGTTTTCCAATTCCCATTTCTGGGAAACTTATGGGTTTTATATGGGTTTTGTCTGCGGTCTGGGAAAATGGTGCATTCCCCAGGGTTGGGAAAAGTCTGGGAATTCTTTTTCCCATAGTTTTCCCATATATGGGAAAATATTTCCAAACTCCCATTTCTGGGAAATGTATGGGTTTTGGTATGGGTTTTGTCTGGAGTATGGGAAAATCGTGCATTCTCCAGGGCTGGGAAAAGTCTGGGAATTTTTTTCCCATAGTTTTTCCATATATGGGGAAATATTTCCAAACTCCCATTTCTGGGAAATGTATGGGTTTTCGTATAGGTTTTGTCTGGGGTCTGGTAATATGGTACATCTCCAGGGCTGGGAAAAACCTGGGAATTCTTTTTCCCATAGTTTTCCCATACATGGGAAAATATTTCCAAACTCACATTTCTGGGAAATATATGGGTCTTCGTATGGGTTTTGTCTGGGGTCTGGGAAAATGGTTCATCTCCAGGGTTGGGAAAAACCTGGGAATTCTTTTTCCCATAGTTTTCCCAAATATGGGAAAATATTACCAATTCTCATTTCTATGAATTGAAAGGGGTTTTTAGTATGGATTTTGTCTGGGGTCTCGAAAAGTGGTGCGTATGCCAATGCATTTCCCAGGCTATGGAATAGACTGTAAATAGATTTAAAACTCTGCATACTTCATAATTCAATAAGCGTTATACGATAAAGAATATAAAATATCAAATTCATTATAAGCGTGCATAACAGTTTTGTGATAAAAAAATGATCAACACTGCCATCGATTACCGCAGTAAAATGGTACCGTATTACTATATTACTGTAAATATGCTCGTTTTCAAATTCTTAGTACTACGTTTCACATCGTTAAATTACTTCATAATCTAGTATGATCTGATTGGGAGTTGGTGGGGCATATCTAAAATAATTTATTAATAATTTAAACTAGACGACAGAGTGAGTTACATTCAAGCGCAATTTTTCGTAAATAAACCCACACAGATTAAACACAAAGGGGTGCGCATTATGCCAGCACGCTTATTCCCATAATTTTTTAACATGCTTATGTAGTAAATGCTTTGTTAAAAAACCTCTGACCCCCTATTTCATTAAAAACTAATGCTGATTGTCTCAGTAGAAAATCATGGAAGAGTGAGGGAGAAAAAAATTTTACTTGTTTTCTACAGCTCAATTTTTTCAGGTGACGATTTTACTCAGAACAAGTCTTTTCTAAAGACGATATAGAAATAAAGAGAAAAGAAGTTACCCATTATTTAAAAATTTTCAAAATGTTATTTGCAAGAAAGAATTCATAAAAAATAAGAACAATGGAAAAGTAATGCCTTAGCCTTAAACTGTTGCCCAAAAACTTGTTATTTCTTTAGGAGCTCTGGGCAATGCCAGGTGAAAACTTTTAAACTAGTAAGCTATTCAAAATTAATTCCAATGCTTAAAAGGGATTTTTGAGGGACACTTTTCATTGAATGAGTGAGTACTCCAGAAACAGCCCTTGCATATTTTAAAAAGAATTTGACTTTTTTCGTATCAAAATTTTCCACAAAAGTTATAGTGATCCTCCTTCACTTTACCTATAAGCACAACTTCTTTCAGAACTCATTATATAGAAAGGGAAACATCACTGGAAAAATGAAAATGACAGAGAACAATGGAATATTGCCACTCTAGTTCTCAAGCACTCTTTCAATTAAAATGCTCTTTTGACAAATATTGTACTTCAAAACTTTGTTTGAAAAAATATTCAAATTGGTGAATATTGTACAGAAAGGTCATGTGTTCATCAATGCAACTAGATCATATACACATAAATCATGGTACCAACTGCAATATAGTATAATGATAAACAACACCAGTAAATGATGCCACATGCTATCAGTCAATTATACCATTATGGTGTCAATCCATGACAAAGTTTATTTGAATAATCAGATACACAACACCAGTAAATGATGCCAAATGCTATCAGTTAATGATATCATTGTGGTGTCAGTTGATGACGAAGTGAATCTGAAAATACTAAATAAACAACACCAAAAAATGATGCCAAATGCTATCAGCTAATGATAATATTATGGTGCCACTTCATGAGAAAGTCTCTCTAGAATACTAAAGAGCAAATCCGTACCATGATAATGCATCACAAATCATAGTAGACAAGATGATAAACAACATCAGTCAATGATGTGTGACATGAGTTATATTCTATATATACAATGTAAATCACCAAATATTTTGGTTAGATGCTCTTGGGGTCAACATTCATACCATTAGGAATCGGGAACTCGCCCAAGAAAAGAAATACTCTGTTTTGTAAAGAACTTGAAAATATATCACAAGACACGTATGAGACTTCGAGAATTACAAAATTTCAAAAGAGGTATCCTAAATGAAATAAAAAGTATCCAAATGGGAATACCAAGTACTAGTCAATAGCAATTGTTCCATTGATACCAGGGAATGTCATTTTTCCAAGAATATTTTATGAGCTTAAAATTTCTAAGAATGTTGAAAGTTTCAAATATATTTAAATTATCTAACCCCTTAATCTTTGTTTTTCAATCAGTTTCTGTAACTGCACAGTATATTATTTTTGAAAAAGTTATTTTCAAACTGTTTGCTACAAAAAAATTTCGGAAAAACAACGAATCTGCAAAAACTACGAAAGTTTCTGGCATTAAAGTATGATAAAAACCATTTCTTTTCGATTTCAATCTTCGTCACAAGTTTTTAATCAATAAATGCAATCAGGCAACATGAAATTGAAGGGGTTAAAAAATTAGATAGAAAAATACCCCTTCACTTGCAGGTGAAGTCTTCAACTCACCATGATTACACACAGTTAACATGGTTTATGTTCAGAAAGTTAGTATATATACATATGCTGTCAAGCTGGAAACTACCTAGAAACTTAAAATGTAGTTATGAAATCTTTAATTGTAACTTAATACTTATCTTAATACAAACTAATATAACATTCATGAGGAAAAAACTTTCTGGTGTTAATAACAGAGAATTCCTTGGTGAAAATTTCTTCTGCATAAAAGACTGGGGAAAACAAAACCAACCTTTTTATAAAAATGTAAGGTAGAATTTTGATTAACAGATTAAGACCAGCTATCAGAAACAGAAAAACTTTATGATAGAGCTTTCAGTTTTTTTTTATATATATATTTCCATTAAAACCACCAAAAGCAAGTTTCCAACAAGTTCTGTTCTATCCTTTTTCACCAGTTTTTTCACTTTTTCTTGGTAGTCTAAAGTCTATTTCCTTTTTTTAAAGCCATGTAAACCGCCTCCTCTTCTTAGTGCAGGGGTGTATCCAGAATAATGTCCAAGGAGGTCAAGATTTTTTTGAGGGAGTGCCTAAAAATGCCGCCCACCATGGTTGGGCGGCAAAAATTTTTTTCAACTTTTAGACCGTCTAAAATGGTTATTTCGCTATCTAAATCAACTTCTAAATAACCTATTCAGTCCTTAAAAATTGGAGGTTAACGACATTTTTTTGAGCCTTTGAATGGTTACATACGCAGTATTATTTTTGAAAAAATAAGACAGTTTTCTTTTTTTTATTAAAAAAAAATAGGTTACTGTTTAATGATATATAATTTAATAATCAATTCATAACATTACTGAACAACTAAAAGGCAAATAATAATAGTTAGGGTAATAGCGAAGCTAAGGACTAGTGATTCAAATAAATCAAAATTTTAGTTAACTGAGTGTTTAAATTAAGTGATAAACTTTAATAAATGGATCATATTAAGAGTAGCTGTATTTTTAATATATATATTTCATAGATTTTTCAGCTGAAACTTTCTGAAACTGGAGAAATATGTCTTCATTTTTTCAGCTGTAAATGTTATCACAATTGTTTTTAATGAAAAATAAAAAAAAGTTTATATACCTAATTTTTGTTTGCCTACTTTTCCTAAAGTTGTTTTCCTTCATCTGGAAGTCTCATGCAAATCTAGAAGGGAAAAATAAATTTATAGATAGACAAATTTCGTGTACTGTAACCCGTTACTCAAGCTGTTTCGTTCTATATCAAAACTCCTCTGCATGGCTAGATCAACAAACTCACAACATAAGTAAAGTGCACTTATCGAGACATTGATAACTGACATCGAGACAGTGATATTAAAGGCTAAAATAAATTATTGTTACTTATGACTACTTGTCACTGCAGGAATGCCCTAACAAAAATAAACCAAGAATTGTTACATACCAGTTGTATAACAACATGCCTAATTTAAATTTTAAAGAAACTTAAGCCAAAATAATAGCATTTTTCTTTAGATCTTTTTTGATAGATTTTTGAAATATCACTTGTGGACACTTTATCAATGGCTGAAAAAAGGAAAGGAAGTCTTTGCTATGTTTTCATCTATCTTGCTGCAAAAACATTGAAAACTTTTTTCAAGCATTTCCAGAAATCCAACCCAGAATGGCAAATGAAAGTATGGCTGAAAAATGCTGAGTATACAACTGACAATGCTGACAACACTATTTTATCAATTTGCCAACCTTCAGCAAATTAGATTCAGAAAGCTGTGAATCTAGTAGAATAAATGGGTTAAAGAAAACTTTACTAAAATTATTTTGTAAATAAATCTTAACTCTAATAATTTCCATTAGATCGAGTAGGAAAATTTTTTTGCTTAAGTGAAAACCTAAAATAATTCTGAACATCATAATCAATAAACCATATGAAGGTATGTTCAATTTTTATTTTGTTTTATGGACAAAACGTTGAATTCTCAACCAAAATCAAATTACATGATTGTTTATTGCACTTTTCTCAACAAAAGTCTGAATACAAATATGCGAATCAATATAAAATGATCAAAAAAAGATTAAACATGCTAAGGTATGCTCAATTTTTTTTTGGTTTATGGACAAAACGTTGAATTCTCAACCAAAATCAAATTACATGATTGTTTATTGCACTTCTCTCAACAAAAGTCTGAATAGAAATATGCAAATCAATATAAAATGATCAAAAAAAGATTAAACATGCTTAACATATACCCTTCATATTTTAATTATATTATATACCTTTCATATTTAAAAAAGGCATAAAGTTAGAATGAAGGCATAAAGGCATAAGGGTAACAATAAAGACTTCACTGTGAACATAATTCATCTGGTAATATAAAATTTTGAGCAATACTTAAACATTTATTTTTCATACCTGTTAGATTCAAGACCCAGTTGGATTTAAATGAACAGCTAAAGTTATGTTAATAAATTCACTAATGTCGTGTAACTCAATTCTTTTACAAAAGTCAATTTTCTTATCATTGGTTAAGAGTTATTAATTAGTCAAGGTCTAATGAACCTGCAAGTGTCAAGAGACATATTAAGATACATAACAATACCCAACATAGCATAATTTTTCAGCACACAGATTCTTTCTTATTCAACTTAGCAGTAATCTTAATAAGAACTTAAACATTAAAGCACCAAAGTCAAGCAGGCCGCAAATGAGTTGTCACTGAATGAACTTTCCTCTGAAAGTGTTACGTTACCTTCTATTAACTGTTTCCGCTTGCTTGACATTGCATTGGCACTTTAATAGGTAAAAAGGTCTCTGATTGGCAGTTATTTATGTAAAAATTGAAGTGTATCCTGTGTACATTAATTATTATATTCAACATTTAGCAATATACATTGAAGAAATTGCTCTGCTCTTCATATCAAAACATACTTTTCTATAACATAATTTTCCACATTCTATTGCCGTAATAAATCTTGTTTGATATTAAAAGTGTTTTATATTTGCAATACGCAAGTTTCCTTGAACCGCTAACTATATAATTTGCAGTCGATGCACTAAACGCTAATATTTGACGTAACGCAGAAATATTTTTTGGTGTACAGGAGCACAATAACTTCTCTACACAATTTATTAGCGGCTTAGACCTTTTTTCCAAAAAATTCCTTGTTTTTCATGTATAGCTTTATTTTTTCAGTTACTTGGCTTCAACAAGAGCGTAATACAGAATGCATACTGAACCGCTAATAACAGAGGTATCATACTCTGACTTTCTGTTGTACCAAAACTGCTTAATTGATAATCATTTTTTTAATCTTTGTGGACTAAATGTGCCGTCATTGAAAATAAACTGAAAAGTATATATACAATTTCTCCTTTCAATTAAAAGTGAGACTTTTCTTTAGCACTGCACAATCTAAAAACTCATCCTCAAACTTGCATATAAAAGGAAGGAGCCTTTTAAGGAAAAAACATTCATACTAGCTAACTGCAACCAGCTACAGATATCAGCATATAATTTTTGGATATTGAATCGAAAAAGTCATTTTTGTTTTATTGCTTGACTGTTGCAAAATAAAGACTGTCAAAAAATAAAAAACACAACACAAATAAAGTTATCACAATTCTCAATATTCTCAGAAACATTTATCTAAAAACTTTTTTTGCTTTTTAAAACTAAATATTTTTTTTTCTTGCCTT
Organism: Cladonema radiatum; assembly: GCA_025330745.1. Classification (NCBI taxonomy): domain Eukaryota; kingdom Metazoa; phylum Cnidaria; class Hydrozoa; order Anthoathecata; family Cladonematidae; genus Cladonema; species Cladonema radiatum. The sequence continues at coordinate 24,358 of JANSTP010335359.1, forward strand.
GAATGCATGATATCTATTTTGTACTTTCAATCTACAGACCTACGGCCAGCAGTTCGGATAGTGCTCCTGACCAAGCGAGGGCTTCCCAACAAATTTTTTCACACTTGTCACTTTCCACCAAATTTTAGAGGGAATGTTTTTCAGCACTAATGTTTGTAAAATGTATAGCTAGGTTTTTAATTTGATTTTTGATGGATTTTGCGGCTACTACCTCTCTTATATAGGTCGCTCTTAAATAGATTTTTTTCAGACTAGGTAGGTATTGTTGCTAGCTTTATAGCCTTAGGTTTTATTGTAAAGTAGAAAAAATTTTGAAAAATTACACATGAATGGCTCCACTCTCTAAAAGCTAGAGGAAAAGTTGATTCCTGGCCTCCTGGCCGCATAGACTAACTCTAAAAATAAAAAAAATAGCTACCTAGCTTCGTAGATTTTTTGCTAGCTACCTTCAAGTCAACCAACAAAACGTTTTTGTGGCTCTTTCACAATTTCTTCTTTCTTTCCAGGCAGATGATTTTTTATTCTTTTGAATATTCGAAGAACATTTCTGTCCTGACAGCTTTCAACATTTTCAAAAGTATTTTAGCATTTAGCTAGCCAGCTGCATCTGAAAGCTCAGCGCACTTTCGTGTACTTTTTAGAATGTGTCCGAAAAAGTATCTGAGATGAAGTGTCTTATTAACGCCCAAGGGGGGCAAGTATTTTTACAGAGTTTGACCGAAAAATTCAAAATAGCTTCTGGCTTCGAGAGGGGATGCCCCCCTTGGGCGTTTGAGAAAGCTGTTTCATTGGTCATGCCCCTAGTTGGGTGTGAAAAATGGCAAATCTTGACTCACTTGAGTGTAACAAAAAGGCTAATGGATTCGCAAAGTCGTTAACTGAATCAACAATAATGTGGCTTCATGCAATGTCTTTTGAAAACTATCAAATACGAGAGAAAAAGAACGTCTCGAGGAAGCTTATTCATAATTCAAAATAAGGCCTTATTTCAAGACAAAACTTCCTACATGTTGGCTAGTTACCAAAATAAATTACTATTTTGGTTCTCTATTTTTTACTTACTGCAAAAAAATGATATCTTGATTTTTTTTGCTAGGGGGTCACTTGCCGCATTTGACCCCCTCTGGTACACCCCTGTAGTGCCATACAATACAATATAGATAAATGTTCAGGGATTTAGTCAGAGAAAAGTTGAACTGAAAAGGCTTAACTAGTATAGAATTCCCCCAAACCAAAGTATGAAGAATAACAATGAGTCTAGTACCATCCACAGCAGAATTAATCAGTCAATGCCTGTTTTGAACTAGTTAGATACTAGTACACAAGAGCAATGTAGTGTATACGTAGCTATATTTTGGTGCAATGAAAAGAAAGCTACAAGAGAAACTATGAAAACAAGACCTGCAACTGCAAGCTGAGACAAAATAATGATGAACCAAGCTGCTACAGCTTTCCTGAGCTAGCTAGCTACTGTAATAATAGAAATCAAAAATTTTACCTAGCTGAAACAGCAACAAAACAGTTTGAGCTTTAGCATATTAGGAAAGAACCAACGAGACTGTTGGATTTCAAGAAGATAAGCTGGCCTTCTTGCTTCACGTACTCTTTCCCCAGTTGATGAACGTGAAAGAAATATTTGCTTCGTGTTTGGTTTTTCAACGGCTCACAGTTTCAAATTTTTTTAAAAAATGGCGAAGTCTTTTGTTATCTGGCCAATCAAAAAGCTGAAGAGAAAGCCACTTTGTCACCAGTCTTCCGCTTCCGAGCGATTTCTCAATTAGCCATTAGCGCGATTTCTCTACGGTTCTCAACGACTGGAAAATCATTTCCAGGGATTGAGGAGCTAATTTCCAAATGATGAATATATTTACCTTAGGATAATAAGCCTAGCGTAGCCAAGCTACTTTTTTTTAAAAAGGAAATTAAATACAAAGTAAAAAGCACATTCTTGTACATTTCACAGGGCTAAATTTGAGATAAAAAAAACTCAACGATTTCCCGTCGGAAAAAGAAACTTACAGCTATGTGAAATGTAAGGGGCTGTTTCCCAGACCTGAGAATTAGGGGCTAGGAAATCCCTGACATTTTTCATGGCCAGGGAAATAAAAAATCGCAGACATGAGAATTGTCTGGGAAAAATGAAATTCCCAGACATGAAAATTGATATGGGACCAATTCTCATATGTTTCCCACACCTGGGAATTAAGACTGAAAAAACCCAGGTATTTCCCATAGCTTGGAGTAAAGAAATTCCCAGACATGGGAATTGCAAGGGACCAATTTCAATATGTTTCTAAGACCTGGGAATTAGGACTGAGCAATCCTAGACATTTCCCATGGCTGGGAAAAATGAATTTCCCAGACTTGGAAATTGATATGGAACCAATTTCCATAGGTTTCCCAGACCTGGGAATTAAGACTGAAAAACCCAGGCATTTCCCAGGGCTGGGAAAAATGAAATTCCCAGACATAGGAATTGCAAGGGAGCGATTCCCATATGTTTCCCATACATGGAATTAGGACTGAGCAATCCCAGACGTTTCCCATTGCTGAGAAAAATGAAATTCCCACACATGGTGAGACTGGTGGTGAAATTCCCAGATTGGTGTATTTTATTGGTTTTTGTTTGTCCTATGGTTGATTGTGAAGAAGGTTTGTTCTTGTTTATATCATCCACTGATCAATGGCTAATAATAGTGGCAATCAAAAAGTGAGTTTACGTCGATCAAATCGAACAACAGCTGGATCGAAGCCCCCACCTTACACTCCAAAATCTACAGTTATACATGAGAAACTGAAGAATAAAAACATATCACATGTTGCGTCACATACGCAACAAAATTAAATGACCTTAGAGAATTGTATCGCGTTCCAGTTGAACGCACTAATTAATTGTAC
>JANSTP010335360.1:0-15989 GCA_025330745.1 Cladonema radiatum
ATATCTTGAGAACCAAAAGTCGGATTGAGATGAAATAAAAACTGGTATTCATCATTTTTTCTCCTCTTTCATATGAACCCAACTCATATTTTCACCTCGGAATCCCTTTAAGGCATAAGTAAAGCAAGCAAGTAATGCTGTTTAGAGTTTTAAGCAATAAACAAAGCTAGATAGAGAGAAATCGTGACATTTTAAATATATAACTTTCTCAAATTAACAATTTTTTTTTCATATTCTCTTATTGGGAAGACCATCTGTCCAAGAAGACCCTTTTCCTTAGGTCCCCAGAGTTGTCGTCTTATACAAGTTTCACTGTAGGTCACGTTTGGGGTGCAAAATCTTAAATATCTCTGGAATGGCTCAACAGAATATAAAAACCATCCCAAGTCTTGTGGTATGACCTACTGTATTTGTTTTAGCTAAAATTAATGAATACAAACTTTCAAAATTTTTCAGAAATACAAAATTTCTCTTCATCCTAAAGGTCATGTTTATTAAAAGATACCACAACATTCTACAGTAGGGCATTTTTGTATTTGATCTTTGACTATTTTTGAGATTACAGCTAGCTACATTGTGCTAGTAGTTACATTAAACCAAGGCTTCCTATTTATGACCAAATTTGCGAGGATCAAATTGTTTTATCTCTAGTATTTGTTAAATACGATATTAGAGAGTTCCAAAAACTCTTGGAAGACAGAGGGGTTATTTGGTTTTGTAAGACTTCTATTAACCCTTAGAGGACCAATTCTGGTCTGGGAATGAGTAGTTTGTGAGATACAGCATGTTAGTCCATAGCTTTTTTCCTTGAAAATAATGACATTTCCAAAAATGGCTGGGACGGAAGAGTTGGGTTGCTTTTATTTGAATTTTGAAGAGCATCATCAATGATAGCACTAATCTTCACCTTAATAGAAATTTGACAGTCAAGATTTATGAAAGACCTAAAATCAGGGGTTAATACAGAAAAATATTGTAAAGGTTATTTTTTATATTTGTGCCCAAGGAATTACCTATGTCAAAATTAATGATCCTCACATGAAACAGAGAGGTTTTTACATTGGTTTACTGGGTAGAGCCTTTTTACATATGTTTCTACATACAATTGCAACACAAGCAAGCAGGAAAGAATAAGCAAGGTATGCCATATGCAACTTTTATCTGCCCAAGGAATTACCTATGTCAAAATTAATGATCCTCACATGAAACAGAGAGGTTTTTACATTGGTTTACTGGGTAGAGCCTTTTTACATATGTTTCTACATACAATTGCAACACAAGCAAGCAGGAAAGAATAAGCAAGGTATGCCATATGCAACTTTTATCTAATTTGGGCACATTTTTTTGTGTGCCCAAAATCGGTATACTGACCTGGAAAATTGCCTATATTTGCCCCTGAAAATAAAAGTTATTAGACCTCTTTCTTATCCTTATATCCTTTGAAAACCTCCGAAATCTTAATTGGTGTCAAAATAATTTGCAGAATACACCTGTTTATGGCATTTGATTGCGATTAAAGATTCTTCATTGCTTTTACTAAATTAAAAATCTCCGACATATACAACAGAAGACTGTTTCTTTTTTACAATTATTGACATCAATGAGAAGTACAATATTTACAAATGTTCTGGTGCGAAATGGAAGCACAAATTTCAAGTAAGTCATGCTTTAAATGCGGCAAACTTTTAAAGTTTAAAAAAAGTTTATTTTTTTAGCGCGATCCTGCTATTGAGAAATGGAGTACTATGCGTGAAACAACAACTCCTCATTTCAAATGGTCAATGAAGACTATCAGCATGGCTGCATTCTGGGTAGTTGCCCTTCCTGGAGCATTATATCATATTGTAAAAGAGGACATAAAGGTATACATTGTGTTTTTGTGCAAGTTCTCATAACTTGAAAGTAAAATATTCCGAAACATTCAGTCATCTAGAAATGCTCGCCAGAAAACTACTCTTAAAAGAAATCATTGTGTATAATTAAATTTTAACTGATTTGTACTGCCTTAGCTAAAGTTTTCATTGTAGCAAGTGGTAATGAAGTTATTCCTCTTTAACCCTTTGGTGGTGGTAGTGGCTGGAGGAGGAGGGATTTTTTCACCCAGGGAACCAAATTTATCTGAGAACATTCTTTGAAAATTTTGTAGTCAAAACCTTTTTGAAGTCAAAACCTTTTGTACTTTTTGTTCTATAAGAATTTTGTTGGAGCCGGGTAACAAATTTCGGCTAAAATTTGGAAAATTTTGGCTATTTTATAAGCTGTAAGGTCATGAAAAGATCATAATTTTCATATAAAAACTGCACATAACATTTGTAGCTATTGTAAATTAGTTGATGAAACCAAAATATTCCAAGTCCGTACTAGTTTTCATGATCTTGAGTCCAAAATTTACAAAAGTATGCGAAAATCAGGCATTTTTTGGCTAATACAGTATGATGCCATAATTTCTATTCCCACCAGTATGAATCACTGGAAATGAATACAAAATATGCTTTATATCTGATTTTGCTAAAACTATCAAATTTAGTTAGAATATAACCCTCTAAATACTTATTTTTTGAAGAAAAGGGATTCCGAAGTGAATATATAAGTTGGGTTCATATGAAAGAGGACAAAAAATGAGGCACACCAGTTTTTATTTCATCTCAATTCGACTTTTGGTTCTTGAGATATTTGAGTTTAAATATTTGTCACTTAGGGAATTTGCCTAAATAGATGAAGAATTTGTGATGTTATCTAGTGTATACAGTCGACACTCCATAACTCGAACCTTCACGGGACCTTGAATAAAGTTCGACCTACTGAGATGTTCGAGTTTTCGAGTGTTTCTGAAAGTGGTTTTATGGTTCAAGGGACTGAAAAAAGTTCAACCTACTGAATAGTTCGAGTTTTCGAGTGTTCGAGTTACCAAAAGTCAAGTGTAGAAAAATTGCCTCAATCTTGAATGTGGAATATCTCAGGTTATAATATAATTCCATTCATGAAATGAATTTAGGTAGTAGTTGATTGCACATCTGAAATACTTACTGGGGACATTGTCTAAAAAAGTTTAATTCGGGCTGTTTTTTATTTGAAGGTTTTAAGCTGAAGTTTGCTTTATATATCTTTTCTTTCTTTCTCTACCACATTGTCAATAAAAAATATTTATTTTATATTTAGGAGAGAAATTACCAAGGCAGAGAAAATGAAGCACATTTTTTTCCTGATAATGTACTTCCGCAACGACAACCAGATCCATTGCCGCCTCGAAAACTTGGTATTAGACTAGATTTGAAATCATAAATAAATGAAAACTGTTTAGGTAGATGTTTTGTACAGAATTTGTATCTATAAGAAATATATTAAATTCTTCAATATATATTGTCTTAAATTTATTTCCTGTTTAAACTTTCAGATGGGGGGAAAAATCCTCACAAGGGTTCATGTTCACAAGGGTTCGTGGGTGAAAAAATCCGCACCTGGTAGAAGGTTGCAAAACAATAGATATGTCAAAACAATATATATCTGTACAAAATATGAAAAATGCATTCATTTGAAGTCAAGAAGATGATATCCTTGACCTTGAAGAGATTTTCTGTTTCTTGGCATTGTGTTGATAAGAAACATTGGAAAAAAATACAAAAATATGACTTTGATGTGCTACAAAGTCAATTTTAAATCTTCTTGAAAAGACTAAAGTAATTTCAGTATACTATACCAGTTTTGTACTTTCCATAATCTTATAGTACAACTGTGATTGAGGAGTTTTTCAATCATTCAGCTAATTTGGCTAGGAGAGGTGAGGATTTTTTCCCCCATAGTAAATCTGTACCTAGGTTAAAAAATCCGCACCTATAAAAAATAAAGTTTTTCTAGTTTTGCTGTTATCAACAGTCTTATGTTTTAATGTTATTTTTCATTAATAATCAGAAGTCAGAGAAGAAGCAAAATAAGACACAAAAACACTTCTGTTGGCCATCAGTCACTTAAAGAAAAGCATGTGAGGATTTTTTCCCCCATAGTGGGGTAAAAAATCAGTACTTTTGAAGGAGAAAATGTGTTATCCAATTCTTTCCCTCCAAACAAGAATCAGAGAAGGGACAATCATTAGCCAAGTAATTTAGTTCAATAAAAGAAGCCTTTGCAACATATAATTCCTTGAAATAGAGTAGAAATGTTCTTTCAACTTGGAATAAAAGTAGGTGAGTATTTTTTTCCTCTTGACTGCGGACTTTTCCCCCAACCTGGGGTAAAAAATCTGCACCTACCGTACTTTTCCCATTTGTGGCAAAGACAAAACCCGTTTGAAAAAAAATTTTTGGCTGAATTCCCAGTGACTTTAACAGATAATTTATGTTAACAAAAGTTTTCTTAAAATATCATTCTACAATATCTGGTCTGAGAATAAAGCTTAAGAATTTTGAAGATTTTTTCCCCAATGTGACTAACTATGTTGTCAATATGGCAGCATCAGCTTGTGACTATGATAATAACAATATTTAGGACAGTGATTTGAGAGGAAGTTAATACTTATCTTTTGACAACAGGAAAAACCTTTTCATATTGTTCGTTAACTGGTATAATAGCAAAACTTTTTACTGGACTTTGTACATGCATACCTTCAAGAACAATTATAAAATACCCAATATTTTCAGATTTTTATTTGGAAACTTATGTAAAAGAAGTTCCGTTGAATATGAAAATCAGTTTTTGTTAAGTTGCAAAATTTCTTGTGATTAAAATTGATTATTTTTTTATTTTTTCTGTCATTATTATTTAACGTCATGAAAAGTAATGTAACAAAAGGAAATTGGTCGCACAGGGTTACTTAAATATTTTTTCCCAAAGATTTTCTCACAAAATTGACCAGATTGCTAAAGTTCAGGCTGATTTTGGTATTTCCATAACTTTTTTCCCATTTTTCTTATCAGCCAACTGCAAGAATATTTTTATTTTGAATGTATCGATCAATATAATGTATCAGGACGCAATATAATATATCAAACAGTGTAATATCAAATGCATAAATATATGATGAAAAAACGAGTTCAAGATTCTTTTGTGTAAACTTTTAGTTTTCCAGTTTTTTATTAACGGTCTCAGATTCTATAATTTTTTGAAATAGTATTTTTGTTTAAATATTATGACTTGAACCGGTTGTATATGAGTAGGTTTCTTCTTTCATTAAAACCGGTTTGTATTTACCAATCCTTACGAGTTATTTGCAGATAAATATCAAATATGAAATCCCTGGCTTTGTTGCTTCATCATTCTGAATTCAACTTTGGTATTTCGTGAAGGCTATTCTCTTTTTTGTTTGGTTCTAATTTTCCGGTGTATGGAAATGTCAGATAGCCCTGAATTAATCCAGTAAGTCTCTGTTTTCTTTTTACTTTTTTCATTTATCTGATTAATTTAATCTATTAGGGAATCAGCATTTTACAAAAAGAATACTTTAAACTGTTTTAAGATTGCCAAATTTATGAATTTAAGGTTGAATAAATGTTTTTAAAGGAAACGTTTTCAGTTTTGAAGACAGCCCTTTGATATTTACAGTTAAAAACTATAGTGGGGTTTGTTAGAGATCTCCATAGTTTACTCACAATTTTTTGTGTATGTTTTGTGTTTTTACTTCCATTCTGGGGTTACAATGCAGATAATAGTTTTCCAGGTCGGTATACTGACTTGAGGCAAACTAAAAGTATGCTCAAATTAGATAAAAGTAGAATATGACATACTCTGCTTATTGTTTCTTCATTGCTCTTGTTAGCATGAAGAAATTGGATCAACTATGCCTGATGAGGCTCTGTCAAATGAACCAATTGTAAAAACTTCCTTGTTTCATGTGAGGAACATTTCTTTGGACAGAAGTAATTTGGTTACAAATATCGAAAATGACTTTAACTAGATCTTTCTGTAATAACTCCTGACATGTTTTTCACTTTTTGAGCAAACACTTTGTTAGTTGCACAAGGAAGAGACTTACTTGCACAAAGAAAAGAATGCACACTTTTGTTTAGTGAAAAGAATATGTACTTTGTTTGGAATATTTGTTTGGCTATGTATGGATAAGAATGGCTTTTCGTAATAAGATCAGCTCATAATACTTGTAGTCTAGTCATTGAGCAAGAATTCTACATAAGCTAGTATTTTGCATAAGACATAAAAACATCTCTTTGAGCCACAAGAAAAAATCCGCATCCCAACAAGATGGGGAGAAGCTCTTTCTTCTACACCTCTTCTCCCTTGCTTTAAATCACTTTTTAGCCAAATTCGATAAAATGTAATTAATGAAGTACCATGTAAAGTTTCAAACAATACACAAATTTACCGAAAAAGTTGCGTGACCTAGTGATGAGGTCATCAAAAAACATCAAATGTGACTTATTTTGTGACCATATTTGGCCTGCTCTCGCAAACAAAAGTTGGTGGAATTTTTAAAAAGGCAGTAATATTAGGAAAAAAACAATTTACTCTTTTGAAAAAAGCAAAAGTGTCTGAAGCATAGGTTTTCTTGCATATAAATGTTTTTATCACAACATGGTAAGGGTTTTGGTGATCAATCATTGGGTTATTGATTTGTTTTATCTCTGCTTCAAATATTTTCCCTGAATTTTTTCTTCCCATGTCAGAAATATCTTTCACAAGAATTTCTGGTTGAAATTTGGATGAGTGAGGAACTTTTCATTGATACACCTGTACTTGTACATAGCCCTGCAATTAAGGTTTAACTGTAGAGCAGGTAGGGTGAGGGTTATATATTAGCTATATTTGAAATTTCCAGCTGATGAATTTGTGATAATTATACCGACATAACACACAGAGGCTCAGAAATTGGATGTTGCAAAATTATTATGCTGAAAAAATCATGACAATGCTGAAAATCCTGTTACCAACTAAATTTTCTATTGAAATTGAGAAGCTAGTTAATAACTTGGTTTTCTGATTCAGGAAAAATATAGTCAGTTGGCTACAGCTCATATTTACTGCTCTGAGAAAAAGAAATTTGTGATACTAACCCAACATTCTATATATTTCTTGAAATAGAGAACTGAGTGTGATTCTGTAGAAACAAGAATTGGTAATTATTCAGTTTTCTATTTCTTTTGATAGAAAATGGAATTAAAATATATTGGTGTTTTGTTAAGCTCTTAATTATTCTTGAATTTCCCTTGAAGTATGTGTTCCCTTAATTCAAATATATTTTGTGGTGAAGTGGGCATGCTATAAGAAAAAAACAGTACATGATAATAATTGCAAAAAATTGAGTTGTCAATTTTCACAATAGCTTTTTCTTGGAGCATTGTTCCAAAGGCTATTAAAAGCTATCGATTATATAATATCTGCAAAGCCACGCAAGTTTTAAACACTTATTCACGTTATTGTTTCAATTGACTCTCGATATCTGTTAAAAGCCCACCCAAAAACCTCAAAAATTTTCAAAGGTTGTCATTTAGAGTGAAACTTTTATAAGACAGGCAACCACTTTGGGGACCATAAAAAAGTGGTTGTCTTAGACAGGTGATGGTCTTTATAGCATGTTTGACTGTATTGCAGCATTTTAGATATATAGCATGTTTGACTGTATTGCAGCATTTATGAAGTTGTATTACGAAGTGGCCCTAAATCTTATAAGTCGTAGATAGCTAGCTTTCAAAGTTTTTCATTTGTCTGTAGATTTTGTTTATTTTTAAAGTAAGTTAATTCTAGAAATTTCCTGTATTTGCAAATTGGTAATCCTTTTATAAAGAGAATGTTGAGCTAAAAATTTTCACTAGTTCTCAATCTCAAAATGTCATTTTCTATTGTTTTCAACGTGTATAAGAAGAGCAGCTCTCTAAGAAGACCACTTTTTTATGGTCCCTAGGGTGGTTTGTCATATACAGGTTTCAACTTCATTTTAAATCAGAATCCTCTTCTGTCATCTCCATTTGTGATAGGTTTATACAATTTAAAGGTTTACTCCTCATGCTAGTATTATATATGTACTAGTTATCACATGGTTTCGAATCAATATGGCGAATATTCTTCGAGTTTTTTTATTTTCACTCTTTACTCCACAAGCCTTCTCTTCATTCCACAAGCCTTTAGTTGAGTGAAAATAACAGTGAAAATAACAGTGAAAATAAATGAACGATAAAAATATTTGCAATATTGCATGAGAAAAACCATGTGATAACTGCTTTATCGCTAGTTCAAAACGTCACTGAAAGTTTTCTTTGATAAATTTTGAAAGGTGCTTTGTTTACAATGCAGTTCAAAGAGTAAGTTGTTTACGCCGTTTTTTGTCAATATTGCACTGTTTTCAATGAAATTGCATTGTTTTTTCAGCCAATTAGATTGTGTAAATTTCCGAAACTAGCGATAATTGTATTTTGTTTTCTTATGAGTAAATAATTTTTTTTAGATATGAAGCTTGCCTGGCAAGATTTTCTAAATTGTTAGAAGAACGGAGTTATTTTGACAAAAGCAGCACACAGGAAGAAGTTCAATGTTCTAGAATAATTGAAGATACTGAAGACTGTATGCCACTTGAATACTACTTGAATGTGGAACAAGAGAAAAGGAGAAAATTGTTCTTTCAGGTTCATAAAAACCTTTTTTTGCTTGTTTTTTTTTACCTAAAAAGTGCATTTGTTGGTTAGAAGAGTGCAAGGTTACGTTTCAAGCCTTATAAGGATTGGCAGTGAAATTATCAACAATTGTTTCGAATAGCTTAATTGCTGTACAGAAATAAATTTAAACGCATAGTATGTGAATAACTGTAACAAACTGTTTCATGAACAATAATCAAGGTGTAAATCAGGGTCTTATTTTCAATGTTGTCATTGTTTTCTGAATTGAAAAATAGTTTATCATAGTTGGAAGAGGGGTCCGAACCCCCCCCCCCTTCCAAACTGATTACCTTTTTCAGTCGAAACATTGGTGCCCCTGCCCTTCTCTTTGAAAAAATTCCATCATCAAAAGTGTACTCTATCAATGAAAACTTTGAGAGTGCGGTATAGTAAACTATGCAAAAATCGTGTTTTATAACTCAATGACAATGGGCCATTGTTTCCCAGTTTGATTTTCAAACTTATTGATACATAATTTCAAAAAAAGCTATAGTAAAAAATTTGCAAGTTCATTGCAAAAAGGCAATCCACCTCCTCTCAAAACCTGATCCGGCCTTTAACTCAATCCCCCTCTTCTAGAGAAAATCTTGCTTTCCCCCTTTCATCCAAGTTTTCGGAAAGTCAATCGCCCCTTTATGAAGAGGGTGGGGGGGGGGTAGGTGTTCAACTATGTTTTTTTCCAAATAACTATTTTAATGTTTTGTTCAAACTGTTAAAGCACTGAGAAAACACAGTTTATGAGATTTACTGTACATGCATGAGCTCAAAAGGGCCTGGAACTAGTTACCCAGGTACATTTCCAAAAAAAAAAAATTTAAGTTTTTTTCCAGTAAGTGCCAAGGATTTTTTATTGAAAATTTAATGAAACTATATAGTTTTTTGAATATTCAAATTTGTAATTTCTGGGAATATTGGATTCATTTTGATGACATCACAACTAAGCATATTTTCCATTAACATTTAAAACTTTAACTCTAAATATCTCAAGAATGCAAAAATATTATTTCCATCTTTAAAAAGATTCTTTAAATATGCAAGGCACTCTTCCCATTGACCTGAACTTCAAAAATGGCTACTGTAGTCACAGATTTCATTTGTGTACATTTTCAGCATTTGTATTGATGTTGGTTGATTATAAAGCAATTAAATATATAATGATCTTTCTTCAAAGGTTTTGTTTTCGACCATGAAATAGAAGAATGAATTACTTAATGTAAAAGTGTGAATATATGAATATGAATATGAGTATGCAAGATATTATTGAAGGTGTTAACATTTTTATAACAAGAATTTGCTTTGTTGCATCTCCTTTTTGATTCTGTTGGAAATCGTTGGGATAAGTAAGGTTGTATTATTAAGTTTTGGTCAGACATTATCTTACGTTTGGACCCTGCAATGCATACTTTGTTATTTTTTGCTTTGTTATTTTTTTAATTTGACTAGAAGGTGATTGACAAAGTATTTTGCTCTATATTATTTTATTTTAAGTTGTCAGTTTCTTTGTTTTAGAAGCAATTTGATTTTGATGAAGAGCTTGATGATATTACTTGAAATGTATTTGAATTTATTCAGTGCTTCAGTTTTATATGCAATTAAATGACTGAACTTTCCACACCATTGATATTTAAAGTATTTGTACAAGATATCAGAGAAATTGTTGCTTTGGTAGTTTTATGAGATATTTCGATTAAGGGTAAAAGATTGCTTGAAATTATTGTCTTGGCATACAAAAACTTTACTATGATTCAATGTCTGATCTTGGCTTGATTGAAATAAAAATTCATGGGCAATAAAGGTCATAGGATTTGTTTTATAATTTGAAAAAATTATCATATATCAGCTCTGGTTTTAAAACTATATAGCCTATACTAAAATTGTAACCGTATTGTAACCACCCCAATGTTAAAAACACGTTTTTCGTAATAATGTCCTGGTAATTACGGAAGTCTACTTTCAACACTTTTTCATGTTATTATTTGACTAATGTGAACCTTTGAAGAATCTCACCCATTTAAAAATACTATTTAAATTAAAATATAAAATCATAAATCAACGTATGAAATGGAAAATATAAATCATTTAAATATAAGTTACTGAAATTTGAATTCATGTTATAGAGCATCAAAACATATGATATTGTGATTGGCAAAGTTATTAGAATAATGGGTGCTATTCTTACAGTCCAATTGCAAAAAATGGTTTATGGACAGAAAAGATGGATCGATGATTTAAAAATTGAGGTGTGTTAATTCTTTTCCTCTTTTTTAGAATATTGGTAATTTTTGATAATTATTTCTGTTCATGGTGTATTTCTTTAACGTTATTATGTTGGTACTGACCTTGGTCCATCATATATGGCCAGCTAGTATATTAAAAGCGTAGATTGACCTTCTTATTTGAAAGCCAGCATACCTTATTTGTTAAATACTGTGTTGAGATGAAATTAAAGATTCTCATTGGCTCTAAACTCTTTTAGTTGAACCAATCAAAAAACATCAAAAATATAACATTCTAGGGATGAAAACATTCCAATGTTCCCAGTAAAAGTTGATACTTCTTGCATGGATTGGAAGATGTTTTCAATGGAAAAATTGTAGTAATTCAGTAAAAAGATTATTTAATCTCAATAGATCACATGTTAATTTTTGTCATTTGCAACGACTTTGATTTTAAGTTTTCCTCTACGTTTAAAGTGGGTGAAAATTTTGATCAATATTCAGAGTTTGGACTATGCTTTTGTTGGAATAGATCATGTGTTTCTTTTATAGGCAACAGTGGATGACTTATCAAATCAGGATTTTGAAATCTTGGATTTGGAAGACAAAGTCAAAGGTTAACTTTAATATTTCAATTTTTAACAGGATTGAGTGTCCTTTCTCTCCAACATTCTGTTCTTATTTGTCATGTGTCTGTGTTCCAGTGTTGTTTAGGGGTTCGTTGCTCAAATTTTTGTCATGTGTCAGTGTTCCAGTGTTGTTTATGGTTTTCTTCCTCAAATTTTTGTCATGTGTCAGTGTTCCAGTGTTATTTATGGTTTCGTTGCTCAAATTTTTCTCATGTGTCAGTATTCCAGTGTTATTTACGGTTTCCTTCCTCAAATTTTTGTCATGTGTCAGTGTCCCAGTGTTGTTTATGGTTTCGTTGCTCATATTTTTGTCATGTGTCAGTGTTCCAGTGTTATTTATGGTTTCGTTGCTCAAATTTTTGTCATGTGTCAGTGTTCCAGTGTTGTTTATGGTTTTCTTCCTCAAATTTTTGTCATGTGTCAGTGTTCCAGTGTTATTTATGGTTTCGTTGCTCAAATTTTTCTCATGTGTCAGTATTCCAGTGTTATTTACGGTTTCCTTCCTCAAATTTTTGTCATGTGTCAGTGTCCCAGTGTTGTTTATGGTTTCGTTGCTCATATTTTTGTCATGTGTCAGTGTTCCAGTGTTATTTATGGTTTCCTTCCTCAAATTTTTGTCATGTGTCAGTGTTCCAGTGTTATTTATGGTTTTGTTGCTCAAATTTTTGTCATGAGTCAGTGTTCCAGTGTTATTTATGGTTTCGTTGCTCAAATTTTTGTCATGTGTCGGTGTTCCAGTGTTGTTTAGGGTTTCGTTGCTCAATTTTTTGTCATGTGTCAGTACTCCAGTGTTATTTATGGTTTCATTGCTCAATTTTTGTCATGTGTCAGTATTCCAGTGTTGTTTATGGTTTCGTTGCTCAAATTTTTGTCATGTGTCAGTATTCCAGTGTTATTTATGGTTTCGTTGCTCAACGTTTTGTCATGTGTCAGTATTCCAGTGTTATTTATGGTTTCGTTGCTCAAATTTTTGTCATGTGTCAGTATTCCAGTGTTGTTTATGGTTTCCTTGCTCAAATTTTTGTCATTTGTCAGTATTCTAGTGTTATTTATGGTTTCGTTGCTCAGATTTTTGTCATGTGTCAGTATTCCAGTGTTATTTATGGTTTTGTTGCTCAAATTTTTGTTATGTGTCAGTGTTCCAGTGCTATTTATGGTTTTGTTGCTCAAATTTTTGTCATGTGTCAGTATTCCAGTGTTATTTATGGTTTCGTTGCTCAAATTTTAGGCATGGTTACTTATATCGAGCGTGAAAAGGAGATTCTCAAAATTTCATTTAATGAAGACAGTTCACATCCAATAAAACACCTTTTATTGGTCAGGATAATAAGTTTTCGGTTTCTTTTCTTATTTTATTTTATGAATATTTTAGGCTACTATGTTTTTTTATTTCTACGGATCATGTTTATATAAATCAGCAAGTAGGTGACCCTATATAAACACCATTACTGACTTGTAGTCTAAATGTATCGAAGCTCCCATAATGCGCCCTCAACTGTCTCTCGCATATACGGGGAGCCCATGGACAATAAACGAGGATATTGTTGAGCTGGTCAAACCACTGAGTGGTGACCACTGCCACTGTGCCATCACCACAAACAAATACTCATCAAACACTTGTCATTCAATAGTTACTAGTCAAGGATGCCTTTCTCAAGTGTTTACAGCTGTAATTATTCTAAAAAATATTTGTTTTAAACATATGACTAATGTTATTGATAATAAACGTTTATTAATAATAGCCTTAACCCTATCCATACCGGGCTTTTTTTGCCTTAAAATATCCCCCCATTGACCCCCCCCTTAATTTTCAAGGTTCCAAAGTAGGTATGACCATGAAACTTACCCAAGTTCTAAAACAACTCTGTAGAACAAGATTCATGCAAAAATATTAGTATTGATGTATCACAACGATGACGTCATCAGTTTTCCCGAAAGTGCTAAAAAGAACTTGAAAAATGACGTCATTTATAAAAAAACCGTCAAATGGCGTCATGATGACGTCAAAATGTCAAACTATTGACGTCAATTATTCCTGCCAAGTTGTTGCCGCTATGAAGACACAAATACAGCCTCATATCATTGTCAAAGGATTATTATCTACGTTTTGCTCAAAATTTTGTACCGAAAATTGAGGGGGTAGGTTCGAGTAATAGCCTCTGGACAGGTATACGCAAAATTTTTTCGTCAAATTTTTTTTTCAAGTATTCCGCCATAAAATTTTACTGAAAGTCACAAAATTTGAATATGTAATGATTTATCGTTCCAAAGTTACAACAAAAATACTAAAGGGGGGTCAAATTGACCCCTCCCCGGTATGGATAGGGTTAATTCTATAGAGTAGGTATCTGAATATCTACAAGTAAAATCTGTGTTGATTAAATGATTTTTTTTTTTGACAGGGCAAATTTGATGAGGACCATGAGATGACTGCAAAGCATAGGTTAGTAAACTAATTTCTCCAACAAAAATATCTTTCTAGCATAACAGATTCCTCAGATTCTAAAACTTTTATAGCTATCCGTCTGTACAGACTTACTGATGGCCTTTAGCAGCTATCACGCTCAGGTTTATTGTTTGTTAAATTGTCTATGATTTGGTAAATAATGAATAGAAAAATCTTTGCTGTTTTACAAGAATGTAGTTGAACAGAATTTTTACGGGATGTGAGGTTAGAAGAAAGTTATTGCCAAAAGAGAGTTTTTGTAGTGAGAGACTTTTTGGCAAGGTACTTGAAAATTAGCAACTTACAGTATTTCTAATCATAGGGAAAAAAGAAATTATCGACAAAATGATTTTGAGAGAGATCTCACTTCAAGCAACTCATTCAATGACCCTCACTGTTTGAATAAGTTACTGGATATTCTTGAGCTGCGCACTGAGGATGCATCCTTCCTTATCAAAAGGTACGCGATCATTCAATCTCTACCACAATTTAATTTAGGAGCTTATTTTAGATTTGTTTTGTATATAGTGCAGTCCTCACACCCTTTTCTGTTTTTGGAAAGAAAAAATAATGAGCAAAAATAAAGTGCGTATGTATTTATTTACAGGGGAGGTCGGTTTATAAGAAATTATTCCATGAAAATCAAAAACTGACAAGTAGAGAAATTTTTCTAATTGATTATTGTCAGCAACTATAAAAGACTCTGTGAGAAGAATTTCATTTATAGATACCATATTTAGTTTTTTTTTAACCACGTTTTGTTATTTTGGAAAGTATGCATGTTGATAACGTCATGACGAGGAGCGTTCTAGATGTTTGGAGGAAAAGCTCCATCAGATGACTAAAAGTGTTAGCTCTACAAAGTTTTAATTCATATTGTTTTCTCATAGAAAACTGCCCGATTTCAAGGAATCATTAGAAAGTATTCGTGATACTCAATCATTTAACTGTTCCATGCAATTGTAAGTCTCCCGCCATATTCTTTTTCCTTTTTTTGAATTGATAAATACTTATGGAGGTTAAGTAAAACGACGTGAAAACCGATTTGCTGGGATAAAACAAATGGAAGGAGAAACTGTTGGATTGTGAAAGAAACGTTTGAGCGCGCTCTTTTTTATAGGCTCCACTTTTATAAGCAATACAAGGCTCAATATAGCCATTTTTAAGCAATACCTAAGCAGCACCCTGAGCCTCAGATATCTGAAGGAAGTGTTTTACAGAAGGGAAGTTGGAACAAATTGGAAAGAAACTTTGTAATAGCATCTTTTACAACTTCATTCGCTACATATCTAAATATCTAAATACTTGAAAAACAGAACATCAAACTTTATGAATGCAATTGTAGTGGAGTAATACAGCAAGCAACATCTAAGCAACATGTGACCCGCAAAATCGCGGAATATTAAGCAAAATTGAAGCTCAAGTGGAAAAATGCGTCGTTTATATATATATATATATATATATAAAAGCGTGAAGTAGAATTTTTTTCCTCTTCAGTAATTCCTTGATTCTGAGCATGTTGCTAGGCGTCGTTGGATAGGGCTGTAATTTTTTCTGCTGTTATGATCTTGACGTTTTTTTCCCATTAAAAATATTAATAGGAATGATATGCCAGAACGCTTTACAAGCTAAAAGTAATTTGAGATCGTTGGATTTTAAATATCTTTCATTTTTGGATTGTCTTAAAGAGGTACTCTCGGATTATTCCCGAATAACTGACAGGGATACTTATGCAGTATTCAGAGAGAGGAAAACGACCTTTCCTGATAAAAAAACGACGACCGTTTTCAGTAAAAGAAATCGGTAAAGTCAGCTGCTATTCTCATTGATTTATGATAGTCAATTTTGAAGGAGGAAATTTCTTTTATGAGAAACATAAATGACGTAATTCATTTTCACTTCATCTTTGACGTCATTAAAAATAATATTCGGTTAGATGTATTTTCCCCATTTTTGGCCTCCAGGAGCAATTATTTTTAATAAGAAATTCAATTCTGAAAAAAGCACTAGTGGTGGAAGGGTGTAAGCTAGGATTGTGCAGCAGGGAAATATAATTTCCAAGTAGTAGTCATTATTTGCTTTTGAATGAAAATATATGGTAAAA